>SJYC01144469.1:0-15018 GCA_006408675.1 Madoqua kirkii | reverse complement strand
GTGGAGGGAACAGCCCAGCAAGGAGAGAGTGTGTCCAAGGGACAAATGTTCTCCTGTCTGCAGACCTCAACCATGGGGTGTAGATTTTCCAGATCTGCCTGTTATTATGTCCCCCCCTCCTCAAGACTCATAGGCTATGGTTTTTCCTGTGGTCATGTATGGATGTGAGAGTTGGACTGTGAAGAAGGCTGAGCGCCGAAGAATTGATGCTTTTGAACTGTGGTGTTGGAGAAGACTCTTGAGAGTCCCTTGGACTGCAAGGAGATCCAACCGTCCGTACTGAAGGAGATCAACCCTGGGATTTCTTTGGAAGGAACGATGCTAAAGCTGAAACTCCAGTACTTTGGCCACCTCATGCGAAGAGTTGACTCATTGGAAAAGACTCTGATGCTGGGAGGGATTGGGGGCAGGAGGAGACGGGGACGACCGAGGATGAGATGGCTGGATGGCATCACGGACTCGATGGACATGAGTCTGGGTGAACTCTGAGAGATAGTAATGAACAGGGAGGCCTGGCATGCTGCGATTCATGGGGTCGCAAAGAGTCGGACACGACTGAGCGACTGAACTGAACTGAACTGAACTGAAGACTCATATGGTCAAGTCCTAGTCCCCAGCAACTCAGCATGTGACTGTGTTTGGAGACAGCATCTCTAGAGAGATAGTTAAGGTATTAATAAAATGAAGCCTTTAGCGTAGGTGCTAATCCAACATGACTTGTGTCCTTATAAGAAAAGGAGATAGGCCCCAAGAACAGGGGACTTCCCTGGTGATCCAGTGGTTAGGATTCAGTGCTCCAATGCAGGGGGCCCAGGTTCGATCCCCTGGTCAGGGAACTAGAGTCTACATGTGGCAAATAAGAGTTTGCATGGTGCAACTAAAGATATTGCATGCTTCAATGAAGACCCAGTGCAGCCAAATAAAAAGAAATAAATAAGATAAGGTCATGGGGGAAAAAAAAAGACACAGGAACACACAGAGGGAAGTCCATGTAAGGACACAGGGAGAAAGTGGCCATCTGCAATCCATAGAAGCCACAGAAAACACCAAGTTTGCCAACACCCTAATCTTGGACTCCAAGCCTCCATAACTATGAAGAAATACATAACTGACTGTTAAAGCCACCTCTGGTCTGTGTACTTTGTTATAGCATCCTGAGCAGACCAGTGTGCTCACTGCCTTCAAACACTCCCTTATTTCTTTTCTTTGATTCACCCAGTTTTGGGAAAAATGAGCTCAGAATGGAGAGGGAGGAGGAAGCAGAGGTCATGCCAGCTGGGGATCAGAGACGAGGACTGTAGTAGATGGGCCCCTCCCTGCCAAACCACCAATTGTTTTGCTGACTTTACCTTCTAGGGTTTTTTTTTTTTTTTTTTTAAGATTTTTTTCATGTGGACCATTTTTAAAGTCTTTGTTGAATTTGTTACAATATTGCTTCTGTTTTATGTTTGTTTGTTTTTTGCTGCAAGGCATGTTGCATCTTAGCTCCCCGACCAAGGATCAAACTCACAGCCCCAGCACTGGAAGGTGAAGTCTTAATCACCGGGCTGCCAGGGATGTCTCTTCTAGGGTCTTTCCTGAAAAGCCTTCTCTAGTGGACCACTGCCATGGGTGCCCATCTGTTTTCCTTCTCCTTCAGATGCTCTCTGATTTTTTTCTTTGGAAACTCCTATCTCTGCCCATGTGGTCTGGGTGGTGATAATCATACCCCAAGTCCTGTTGGCTGGACCTGGCCAATCAGAGCCACAGTGACTAGTTCAGAGATGCCACCCCGTATGGGTTCAAGAGCCGAGCCTGGGGATCTTCTAGAACTTTTAGGAAGAAAAATCCACTTTCTGATCAAGTTGCCAAGCCAGTGTCTCAATTCTGTGTCTATATGTGGAGGACCCATGTAAGGATGGTACCAAGATGAAAGAAGACAGAGATAAGAGGAAGAAGGAGAGGGGAGGAGGGAGGAGGAGAAGAGATATGAGCCCTGCAATAGTCCTGGAAATAAGCCCACAATACTCATTGGAAGGACTGATGCCAAAGTTGAAGCACAAATACTTTAACAAATACTGATGCAAAGAACCGAATCGTTGGAAAGGACCCTGACGCTGGCAAAGATCGAAAGTAGGAGGATAAGGGAGTAACAGAGGATGAGATGATTAGATCACATCACCAACTCAATGGACATGAATCTGAGCAAACTTCAGGAGATAGTGGAGGATAGAGGTGCCTGGCATGCTACAATTCACAGGGTGGCAAAGAGTCAGACACAGTTTAGCGAGTGAATAACAACACAGTCCTGGACTCCTCAGTTATCCGAGTCAATAAACAGTCCCTTTCGCTTAAGTCAGTTTCATCAGCCAGTGGGTGTGTAGATGCTGATAAACATCCTACAATGCACAGGACAGCCCCCTACAACTATCTGCCAGACTTTACCATCTGGAATTTCAGGGTCATTTGTAAGCTTCGGGAGCCTTCACCTTTGGCAATCAGCAGAGACCCGAACTGATATACACGCTGGCCTGTGAGACAGTCTACGCAAAGCTGAAAATCAAAGTACCGCTGGAAATTTAAGCCCTACTATTAGAGACATCAAAGGCAAAGAAACGCCGCATGAGACAGAGCTTACTTTTGGAAGCCGGGTTAAACTCCAGCACTATGAGGAGGTCTGGGCCCTGGGGAGGGCGTTCTGTCTCCTGGTCCTCGGGAGCAGCTTTCTGCACTGAGTCCCTTCGGGAAAGAGGCGAGTCCTCTCTGGGATAGCCCACCAGCACCTGCTCCTCGGGCTCCGGCTCAGGGAGTACATCTTCTTCGATAGAGTCATACTCATCACTGGAACCATCCTTTTCTTTCCTTTGTAGATTGACACTAAGTTCCAGGCTTTTTCTTAGCTCCTGCCAAAGTCAAGAAGAGAAGGAAAAAATGAAATATGTGCCTTTGAGGAAAAACGCCTTTGAAAATAGATCACAGGAATCAAAGAACTATTTCCATCAAACTAACATTTACTAAAACCATCTCAACCCATGTGTCATCCTCACTTTGAAGATGAGAAAATAAAGGGGCAACGAGCAACTCCCTTCTGGACTGAGCAACATTTATAGTACTAATTGTGGTTTCACACGCTGAGAATGCCACTAAACTGTGTGTGTAACAATTTTGATGTGGGGGCTTGTTAAAACAGATTGTGGAGTCCCATCCTCTGAGTTTCTGATTCAGTGGGCCTGGATGGGGCCTGAGAACTTGCATTTCTAACAAGGTGATGCTGATGCTGCTGGTCCACGGACCACACCTTGACTATGAAATACCAAAGGTCTCCAAATGATCTTGATATTCCAGGTGGTAAAATGTCTGGCAGATGGTTGTGGGGGGCTGCCCTGTACACTGAAGGAGTTCTCAACTATAGTGAATAGTGAAGTCGCTCAGTTGTGTCTGACTCTTTGCGACCCCATGGAATGTAGCCTAACCAGGCTCCTCTGTCCATGGGATTTTCCAGGCAATAATCCTGGAGTGGATTGCCATTTCCTTCTCCAAGGGATCTTCCCAACCCAGGGATCAAACCTGGGTCTCCCGCATTGTAGACAGACGCTTTAGTGGCTTGATTTTTTTTGTATGTGTTTCATCTCCATGAGACTGTGGATTTACAATCTTGAGACCAAGCATTAAGATCTATACTTATGGTGATCAGAAAATTGATCCCTGAAGCCAGGATAATTTGGAAACAGAATAAGGGTACTCCTGCCTTTACACTGGGACAAAAGTATACCGTGGACTGCCTGGGGAAATCAGTGTGTCTTGTCAGTCTAGCTGTGCTCTCCCTCTAGCCTTTGTCATAAATAACATAGATGTGAGACCATGAGAAACAGTCAAGTTTACGGTTGACCATAAACTTTAGACCTGTGTGGTAGGCTGAATGATGGGGCTTCCCTGGTAGCTCAGCTGGTAAAGAATCTACCTGCAATGCAGGAGACCCCAGTTTGATTCCTGGGTCAGGAAGATCCCCTGGAGAAGGAACAGGCTACCCCCTCCAGCATTCTTGCCTGGAGAATCCCATGGACAGAGGAGCCTGGCGGGCCACAGTCCACGCGGAGGCAAAAAGCTGGGCAAGACTGAGCGACCATGCACAGCACAGGCTGGCCAATGACTCCCTAAAGGCGCTGAAGTCCTGATCCCTGCACTGAGCGAATTGGTGAGGGCTCAAGAAGGGAGACCATATAGAAAACTTTGATCGTCTTAGAGAAATTATCCTAAAAAGCCTGATGATAGAAATATGGACATCAAAGATGTTGCTGGTGAGGGTTCAGGAAATAAGCAACATGTTATTGGGAACTAAAGGGCAGAAAATCTTGTTATGAGGCAGCAGAATCTTAGCCAAACTGTGTCCTATAGTTATGTGGTATGTGGAACTTTAAATGATACACTTGAATATTTAGCCGAAGAGAATTCCAAGCCAAGAGTTAAAGATACAGTCTGGTCTCTTCTTGCCGCTTACAGTAAAATGCTAGAGGAAAGGGACAGACTGAGAAAAGAACTGTTAAGTAAAAAGGAACTGGGATGTGATGATTTGGGAAGCTCTCAGCCTATCCAGATCACAAAAGATGCTAAAATTAGGAAATTCACTGTTAGAAAGTCCTGGGTATAAGTGGCGGTGGCTCAGATGGTAAAGAACCCATCTGCACTGTGGGAGACCTGGGTTCAATCCCTGGGTTGGAAAGATCCCCTGGAGAAGGGCATGGCAACCCACTCCAGTATTTTTGCCTGGAAAATCTCCTTGGGCAGAGGAGCCTGGTGGGCTACAGTCAATGGAGTTGCAAACAGTTGGATGTGACTGAGTGACTGAGCACAGCGCTGTTAGAAAAGCCTGCTCTAGAGGAGAAATGAAGGGTGTGGCTGGACAACCTCTGGCTAAAACCTCAGAAGGATCCACAGTTTAGAGTATTCAATAAAACTGAGGGTTCTTTGAAGAGATGAGACATGTGACTCATGAACCCCCTTAGACAGCTCAGTGGAAGCCAGGAATAGAGAGAGGATTATCCAGGAAAGACCTGTGGTGGAGTCTGTTGTTCACTCTCTAGGAGTGAATCCTAGAGACATACATAGGCAATTCACGTGGCTTTTGAGAATGTCATACCAGCAGAAACACTGCCAGCTTGGAGTGAATGAGAGGGAGAAAGGACAAAATAAAAGAAAGCTGTCAGACTCCCAAAATTCTACAGGCAGGAAACAGGTTGATAAAACTGTGTAGCTGCAAACACACGCTACCCTTCATGGAGGAGGAAGAATGACTCTCAGGGTGGAGCCATGGGCCCAGAGGGTGGAAACTTGGGCCACAGAGAATTATTCCCATGCCTTGAAACCTAATGGAGTTTGACCAGTTGGATTTCAAAACTGCTTAGGTTTGGTGACTTTTGTTTGTTTGTTTTCCTTTAATTTTCTGTCTATTGTAATGAGAACATCTGTAATTGTAATACTGTGCCTGACCCACCACTGTATTTTGGAGCAGAGAATTCATTTTGTAGTTTACAAGTTCACAGACAGAGAGAAATTTTGTTCTAAGAAAAGTAACACTCATAGTCTTACTCCTACACAATTTAGATGTAAATGATGAGATTTGAGAGCTTTGAGAAGATGATACTTAGAAGGTATTTTGGACTTACGCTGGCACTACAATGGGTTGAGACTTTGGGGACCCTTCAGATGGATGGATGTATTTTGCATGTGGACATGAATCTTTCAGGGCCAGAGGGCAGACTGTTGTGGGCCCCAAAGATGTCCGTGTTCTCATCCCCTGGATGGTGAATGTGACCTTATGTGGCAGACAAACTTCACAGATGAGATTAAGTTAATGATCCTGAGACGGGGAAGATTATCTTGGATATCCAGGGAGGGTCTATGTAATCCTAAGGGTCTTCCTACCAGGAAGCAGGAAGATCAGCATCAGAAGGAGAAGATATAAGGATGGAGGCAGAGGTTAGGCAGGAGAGAAGATGCTATACTGCTGGCCCAGAAGGAAGAAAGGGCACAAGCCAAGGAACGTAGGTGGCCTCTAGAAGCCGGAAAAGGCAAGGGACTGGATTCTCCCCTAGAGCTTCTAGAAAGAACACAGGTCTGAGGATCTCTTGACTTTAGACCATGAAGCTGAATTTGGACTTCTGAGTTCCATACCTTAAGGTAAACCACTAAGTTTGTGCTAAATTGTTAACAACAGCAATAGGAAACTTTTTTTTTTTTTTTTTTGCCGTGCCATGAGGCTTGAGGGACCTTAGTTTCCCAATCCCTTGGCCAGATGGTGGCCTGGTGGCCAGATGGTAAAGAATCTACCTGCAATGCAGGAGACCTGGGTTCCATCCCTGGGTCAGGAAGATCCCTGGAGAAAGGGATGATTATCCACTTTAGTATTGTTGCCTGGAGAATTTCGGGGACAGAGGAGCCTGGCGGGCTTCAGTCCGTGGGGTCGGGTTGCAAAGAGTTGCAAAGAGTCAGACGTGACTGAGTAACTAACACTTTCACTTTTTGACAGTTTCCCAATCAGGGGTCAAACCCCACCCCCGAGGGGCGAAAGCACCAAGCCCTAACCACTGGACCAGCAGGGAATTTCCCAGGATGCTGACACAGCTATCTGCCTATTACACCTCTCTTCCTCCCGCGCTGCCCAGGGTCACGTGTCAGTGCTATTTACTGAACAGATAGAACACTGCCGGGCACATAGTAGATGCTTGACAAATACTTGCTCAATGGCTAATTTATGTCATTGACTGGGTAGGGGTGGAGAGCGCCCACCTGCCTCGGAGGTGACATTAGTGATGTGACTCATGGCAAGTAACTTAACTTCCCTGATCTGCATTTTGATATCCCTAAAAGATGAGCTAAAAAGTCCCGACCTCACTGAACTTGTTTTACTAAAGTAGTGATGTGAGCTGTGGATGATTCTGCTCCCCAGCGGATATTTGGCAGTGACAGAGGATGAGACGGCTGGATGGCATCAGGGACTCGATGACCGTGAGTCTGAGTGAACTCCGGGAGATGGTGATGGACAGGGAGGCCTGGCGTGCTGCGATTCATGGGGTCTCGAAGAGTCGGACATGACTGAGCGACTGAACTGAACTGAACTGGAGATGTTTTTGGTTGGAACTAGGGGAAGAGAGTGCTAGAGGCAACTGGTGGGTAAAGCTGCTAAACAGGGATGCTGCTAAACATTCTAGAATGTACAGGACAGTTCCCACAACAAAGAATAATCTGGTCAAATGTCAGTAGAGGTGTGACTGGAAAAGCGTATGTGAAAGGGAGCACGTATTTACCAAAGGCATTTAAAAAGATAATAACAAAGTCTTCTAATTGAGTGTATTGACACGATCTATGCAACCCGCATGGAAGCCAGACTGAGGTCGTGGCTCGTGTCTTCAAAGTCTGATTGTGGTGGGCAGCTGGAGGAAGAGTTACTGCTCCTTCACAGGGAAACATGAGTTCCTGGGTGGCCTGCTGTGTAACAGCAGAGGCACTGACTGTAAAGCAGTAATCCTTTACAGCGGCATAATGCTCTGCACTTTACAAAACAGTTTCATTTGATCCTCACAATAACCCTGCAAGATAGGTGGGTGGGGTGAAAGTTAACTCTAATGATAACATGAACTCCTGTTACAATGGGTGAGCAACTGGCTCCTGTTCTTAGCCCACTCTCCCCCCAATCTCAGATGGCGTCATCTTCAGTTTTATGTTCTGCTGAGGTGAAGGCAAGGCTGAGTGAGAAAACAGAGGGCAAACTCCTTGAGACTTCCCTGGTGGTCCAGTGGCAAAGACTTCCTGCTCCTAAATGCAGGGGGCCTGGGTTTGATCCCTGGCCAGGAACTAGATCCCACATGTTACAACCAAGAGTCTGCATGATACAACTAAAAATCCCACATGCCACAATGAAGATCGAAGATCCCACGTACCACAACTAATACCTATGTACCGCAACTAAGACCCAGCACAGCCAAACAAACAAATAAGTATTAAAAACAAACAAACAGTGGGCAACCCCTCTTTCGGCCTCCCTAGTATTCTCATCCAGTTATGTGAGTCAAAATGATTAAAAGGGTGCCAGCAAACTGGGAGATTCCTAGCTGGGAGACTGCTGTGCCTTCCAGGAAATCTTGATCAGTCCCAGGGCCCAGAATCCTGCCTACTAATGATCGCTGAGGAGAGCCATCCATCATCCACTCCCAGTTCCAGGAAATATTTGGATGGGACATTAGGCCTGAGCTTCCCTGGTGGCTCCAACGGTAATGAATCCACTTGCAATGCAGGAGACTGGGGTTCGATTCCTGGATTGGGAAGATCCCCTGGAGAAGGAAATGGCAACCCACTCTAGTATTCTTGCCTGGAAAATCCCACGGACAGAGGAGCCTGGTACAGAGTCGGACACTGAGCAACTAACCCTTACCGTTCTAGAACCCACGGCCAGCTGAGCAGGTTCCCTCCAGCCTCTTCGTTACCTTCACCAGGTGGCAGCCTCATAGTTTACGTGACTGAATTTCTGGAGTCCCTCCAAGTTGGGGTCTATAAACTTCAAGCAGGTCCAACTTGTCACAACGATTAGATGGCAGAGTTATGACGTGTACCCTCAAGCCCTGACCCCTGCTCCTTCTAGATTAGAAGTGAAGTCGCACAGTCGTGTCTGACTCTTTGCGACCCCATGGACAGTAGCCTACCAGGCTCCGCCGTCCATGGGATTTTCCAGGCAAGAATACTGGAGTGGGCTGCCATTTCTTTCTCCAGGGGATCTTCCCAACCCAGGGATTGAACCCAAGTCTCCTGCATTGCAGACAGACACTTTACTGTCTGAGGCACCAGGGAAGCCCCCCTTCTAGATTATCCAGCTGTAAAACAGACACTTTCATGGTCCAACCAAGGGTGAAGAAGACGCGGCCACTGTTACCATCGTTTTATTTCCGCACACAGGGGTGCTCCCCTAAGGGCTGCGGCAATGGTGGGAGTAAGCAAAAGGAAAGTGAAAGTGTTAGTAGCTCAGTCGTGTCCTGCTCTTTGCAACCCCATGCACTGTAGCCCGCTAGGCTCCTCTGTCCATGGGATTTCCCAGGCAAGAATACTGGAGTGGGTTGCCAATCCCTTCTCCAGGGGATCTTCCTGACCCAGGGATCGAACCTGGGTCTCTTGCATTGCAGGCAGATTCATAACCATCTGAGCCACCAGAGAAGCAAGATGGCAAAGGCTCAGACAATCAGCGCATAAAGAGAAAGAAACTTTTTCCCTGGTGCTCCCAATGCAGGGGGCCTGGGTTCAATCTCTGGTTAGGGAACTAGATTCTGCATGTCCCAACTAAAGTTCATTCATGCCACGATGAAGACTGAAGATCCCGTGTGCCATAACTAAGACCTGGCACAAAGGTAAATATATAAATATATTTTTAATTAGATAGATAAATACGTAGATAAATATTTTTTAATTAAAAAAATCACCACGGCTCTTGGATGCCAAGTGGATTCTGAGAGGTGGGTCAGGATGGAGGCAGGGCAGACAGTCGCAGGTAAAGAGGAAGGTGGTGGCAGAAGTGGGGATGGGAGATGCATTTTTGAGATGTATTTTGGAGGCCAAGACACAGAAATGCTGACTAGAAATGAACCACATGCATACCCTCCACTGCCGTCCGTCTAGAAATTTATCCTTCAGCCTTCAGCAGCAAAGACTGTTGAAGCGTCATTTACAATAGAAAATGATCTGCATATTCATCTGTCAGAGATGGGTTACATTACTAATAGAGCAGGCGTCCATGGAGCTCCAGGCAGCCCTAACAGAGAATAAGGCAGATCTTGTGTGCTTATTCAGGAAAAAAAAAAAAAAGTTTAAGTAAAAGAAGCATGTTGATAAATGTACCTATAAACCTGATTTTTTAAGTAATTATCATATTTATATGTATGAAAGTGAAAGTGTTAGTCGTTCACTTGTGTCCAATTCTTTGCGACCCCATGGACTGTAGCCTGCCAGGGCTCCTCTGTCCATGGGATTCTCCAGGCGAGAAAATACTGGAGTGGGTAGCCTTTCCCTTCTCCAGGGGATCTTCCTGACCCAGGGACTGAGCCCTTGTCTCCTGCATTGCAGGTGGATTCTTTACCATCTGAGCCGCATACACATAGACTTACAAAAAGCCTGGAAAAATAAACATCAAACAATTAACAACACTCTTCATTGGGGGTGGCATTATGGGAGCTTTGTTTTACTGAAATGGCAATTAATTTTTATTCGTGTACTTTTGGCTGTGCTGGGTCTTCATCGCCATGCTCAGGCTTCTCACTGAGGCGGCCTTGCCTGCTGCAGAGCACTGGCCCTAGACGTGCGGGCTCAGTAGTTGGGGCTCTCAGGCTAGCTGCCCCGCAGCATGAGGAGTCTTCTCGGATCAGGGATCAAACCCAAGTCCTCTGCAATGGCAGGTGGATTCTAATTCACTGTACCACCAGGGAAGCCCAGTTTTACTTAATTTTTCATTGTAGGCATTGTTCTCAATTTTATAAATAGAAAAATAATAGGTATTTACATTTATGTTTAAATCTTGCTCCTTCCTCCTGAAACTAAACTCCCTACAGGAGTGGTAGGAACAGTGGTGTGGAGGACCCTCAACAGTCAGTTGTCTGAAAAGTCCCTGATTTCTAGCCCTGGACTATCTTCTCTCCGAAGGAGTGATTCAGAAATGGGTGAGCAGTAGCACTTGACACCATCAGATGATGGAACAGCCTGACTTCCTGTATCCAATCGACAGTGGTCCAGATTCGAGAGGAACAGCATCATCAATCTTAACAGGAAGAGACTGTGGGCATGTGGAGTTGGTGACGGACAGGGAGACCTGGCATGCTGCAGTCCATGGAGTTGCAAAGAGTCAGACATGACTGAACTGAACTGAACTGAAATATACCCTCACAAGTCCTTCTCAGGAAGAACCTCCACAGGACAAGATCCAAACAAAGAAAAGTCAAGTCAAAATAAAGAACATGGGGGCTTCCCCGGTGGTCCAGTGGTCAAGAATCGGCCTTGCAATGCAAAGGACACCGGTTCTATCCCTGGTCAGGGAAGATCCCACGTGACTAGGCAACTGAACCCGGGTGCCCACGCTCTAGAGTCTGTGCTCTCCAATAAGAGAAGCCGCCACAGTGAGGAGCCCTCTAACCGCAACTAGAGAGCAGCCCCCACTCGCTGCAACTAGAAAAAGCCCTTGGGTAGCAGTGAAGACCCCGTGCAGCCAAAAATAAATAAATATTAAAACACACACACACACACACACACACACACACAGACCAGTAGACGCTGTGATGAAAGGTCTAATAGTGAACACTTTAGTGATTAAAGAAATACAGGGGACCCTTGAACAACACAAGGGGTTGGGGTGCTGACCCCCTCAAGGGGTTGAAAACCCATGTGCTGCTCTCTCTGCCTCAAAAGCAAAGGAATTGATCAATGGCTTGCCCAAGAGCAGGAAGCTGAAGCAGTCTGGATAGATAAGGACTCAAATCCTAGTTCTTTTAATTCCACATATTGTGATCTATAATGGAGCATAAACTCTTCCCTATACTCACAGATCTATAAAACAAAAACATAAGAACTGTATTTATTGAAAAAAAAAACACCTGTGTACAAGTGGACCCAGGCAGTTCAAACCCATGTTGTTTAAAGGTCAACTGTATTAGACACTCATGCGTGCGCAGGTCATGAAATGTCACACTCTAAGCCTAAGCTCTTAGCTAAGCTCACAGAACTGGAAGAGGGCAGGCAGTGTGGGTGTGCCCTGGCATCATTTTCCATAGCAGATGACTCGGTTCAAATCCATCTTAAGTGGAAATAAGAGTGTTTTTAAAAATGGCAACACTGGCCTCTTAATATTTTGTTCATAATGTATTAAACTGATGGGATATTTTAAGAAATCTTACTTGTGATAAAGAAATCTGAATTTCAATCATCCCTTCTGTTTCAATTTGGTTTTGCTCCTTTTAAACTGACTCACATTTAAATGCCATAATTGTATTTAGGCAGTTCAAACCCATGTTGTTTAAAGGTCAACTGTATTAGACACTCATGCGTGCGCAGGTCATGAAATGTCACACTCTAAGCCTAAGCTCTTAGCTAAGCTCACAGAACTGGAAGAGGGCAGGCAGTGTGGGTGTGCCCTGGCATCATTTTCCATAGCAGATGACTCGGTTCAAATCCATCTTAAGTGGAAATAAGAGTGTTTTTAAAAATGGCAACACTGGCCTCTTAATATTTTGTTCATAATGTATTAAACTGATGGGATATTTTAAGAAATCTTACTTGTGATAAAGAAATCTGAATTTCAATCATCCCTTCTGTTTCAATTTGGTTTTGCTCCTTTTAAACTGACTCACATTTAAATGCCATAATTGTATTTACTATGTATATACTATGTATTTACTATGCATTTACTATGTATATATAGTAAATCTATACGTATTATACATAAAAGGACCCTAGATTCTGTACTGCTGCTATCTTCTTCACAAAGGAAAATAACAAATTTGCTCACACTGAAAGAGCAAAATTTAGGAACCTAGGCCCTTATAATGCTATGTGATCGAAACCCATCTGTTCCAAGGGCAAAGGGGAGCTGAACTAAGTAGACACATTCCCTCGAGAAAGTTATTCGAAACCTTTCCACCTGGAAAGATGAGGACCGTGGGCTGGTGGCTTTGAAAGACAACCTGCCGGCACTTCAAAGGGACACCACGCTGGGCCATCTACCAGTGGCTTTGAAGCTATCATCCCGAAATGCCTCTGTGAAAACTTACTTTACAGCTTTGCTTCAAAACCTTGTTATATGCAATTTCAATGCTCAGCCCTTAAAATGGTCAGTTCAAGCCCTTTCAAAAGAAAGCCTTCTGCATGGAGGCCAGCTGCAGACACCACAGGTGGAAAGCAGATGACGGGGCGGTATACAACTTGGCCTCCTTGCTGGAGAGCCAGGGAGGAGATGGAGGGAAGGAAGGATGCTGGAGCAGTAACTAAAATGCAGCTGAGGGTTGATGGTCAGTGGATTAGTGCCTTACATTCCTGGTCTTCTCTTTTCTATTGGGCCAGGAGAAGAGCGAAACCAGACAGGTCACCAGAACACACGGAATGTCTGCAAACAGTCGTGTGTGCATGCGTGTGCTGGTAGTGCACGCGTGCATGCCAGGTCACTTCAGTCATGTTTCACTCTTTGAGATCCCGTGGACTGTAGCCCACCAGGCTCCTCTGTCCATGGGATTTTTCAGGCAAGAATACTGAGGGTTACTATTTCCTCTTCTGGGGGATCTTCCCCACCCAGGGAATCAAACCCGTGTCTCTTACATCTCCTACACTGGCAGGCGGGATCTTTACCACTAACACTACCTGGGAAGCCCCTGCAGTAGTAGCAGCAGCAACTATAATATAACAACATCAACCAGCCAATTACAAAGCTTTTGCCACATATCAGGCACCAAGCTAGCCCCTCCATGAGCCTCATCTCCCTGCAGTCTCCCACCATCCCTGTGTGAGGGTGTCCTTGTCTTTTTTTTTTTTTTTTAATTTTTGGCCACACTGTGGGGCATGGGGGATCTCTGTTCCCCTAACCAGAGATCAAATCCATGCCCCAGGGAAATTCTAGGTATCCTTATCTTACAGGTTCAGTTCACTTACATAGCAGTCCAAGGTCATGAGGCTAGAAAGGGCAGAGCCAGAGATGTGGATGAAAGATTGTCTGTCTCAAAAGTCCAGGTTTTTCATCCCGTGCCCACATTTATTCCCTGCCTGGCACCAGTACCTTGGAAGCCAGTGGTCTCGAGAGTGAGATGAAAGCCAGTTTCTCTGTGATCACCCATTGGTTTACATGAAATTGATCACATCGGCCTATAAGAGCTTTTGATACAAAGCTGCCGTGAGGCCACTACATGTGTTAAAGCGTGTGTTTGGTGTTAGTGGGTGAAGCATTAAATCTGTCACCACAGTTAGAAAGGAGAACAGCTCAGTAAGTTCTGGGCGTGGGTTCTGGGCCCGACTCCAGTCACCCTAAGTCCCCAAGCACATCTCAAGCCCCCAGCTCTCATGTCAGAAAAACTGCCCTGACAATCTGACAAGGTTGTGGAAGTGATGCAATGAGATAATAGCTATGAATTAGTGTTTCGTGATTGCTGTAACAGAGGTCTAGATTTTACAGAAAATTTAACATTGAGATGACAGCATATTCTTTTTTCTTTCTCATACCCTATTGACACTGCTGACAGGAAGATCAGATATTTAGACCATGAAGCCACACTGGATACTGTAAGAGAGTCCTCAAGAGGAAGCCGCAGTCTCTGGGGAAGAGGTCACAGATGCACATTGAACCCCTCATCTCTTATTTGATCAGCGATTTTATAAAAATGGAATTCACATACCCTGTTAGTCGCAATAGTTTCCAGTAACTCCTACTGTTTGATATGAACCATTTTACAGATATTAACCTTCCCAGAAATGACTTTTACCCACAGGAAGGGGTTAATTAGCTAATTTGTCCTTCCTTTCATTCATTTCTTGTTGAATATATGTGTCCCCATAAGCAGGTCTGATTGCTAAGTGCTAGGGACAGAGTGATGAATAAGACAGTATCCTTGCTCTCATGAAATTTATAATCTGGCAACAAAGATGGCTATTCCATAAGAAATTACAGGCATAACAAGTATCAGGAGCCCACATCTGAGGCCTACCAATCTACACCTCAGGCCTGGTGGCATCTAAACCACAAACCTACCAGAATTAAGTGATAAGCTCTAATTTCAGGGTCCCTACTGTATCTTTTAAAATCACATTTCCTTACATCAATTTTCACAGAACTATAGCTAGAAAAACTTGAGTTTTATACCCAAGCATCAGTTACCGGTGCAACGTTTTTGCTCTTCTGCTACTTTCTTATACCACCCCACCCCCCCCCCCCCCCCCCCCCCCCTCCTTGTGTTTCCTTTTCCCTCTTTTTCCCCAAAACAAAAATATTTTTTTAATGCCTCCCCCCCCCAGGCCCCCACCCACATTCCCCAT
>SJYC01144468.1:0-63441 GCA_006408675.1 Madoqua kirkii | reverse complement strand
GTGTGTGTGTGCGCGCGTGTGCATACAACGCGAGTCCGGAGTCAAGGTGGAGCAAGAGGAAGTCCTGGAGCATTCACGGGGGCCTGCTCTTAGGGCTAGTGGCCCCTCCCCAGCTGTGTTAAGTTGAGAGGTGTTCACCTGCAGGCTGAGGCCTGAATGCGGGCACTGGAGCAGGAAGGCAGGGCAATGCCCCAGGAGGTCACTGTCCCCAAGGCAGACTAGGAGCTCCCACTCCTGGAAGGGGAGTTCAGGCACACAGCTTCCAGGAGTGTGCTGTGCCCCAGCCAACATCAGGGTCCGGTTACACCGAATAGAACAGGCAGAAGAAGAAGGAGTCTCAGATACAAAGATGAGCAGACAACCAAGAATGACCAAATGTTTATCCAAATCCTGAAGATTGGCACAAGATAAAACTTACCAAAAGAACAAATATCCAATGAAGGGAAGTTAATAGAATAAGTGGAGGAAAGGACTTTCCGAGTGGTGCCGTGGATAAGAGCCCGCCTGCCAATGCGGGGGACATGGGTTCCTTCCCAGGTCCGGGAAGATTTCACGTGCGGCGTAGCAGCTACGCCCTAGAGCTGATGGTCCACAAGACAAGCCACTGCAACGAGAAGTCTGAACACAACAGAAAGTACCCCCACTTGCCGAAGCTAGAGAAAGCAACAAAGACCCAGTGCAGCCAAAAGTAAAGTAATTTTTAAAAAGAATAGAGGAAGGCTTTAGAATACTGAAAATTAATGGCCCTGGGGAGATTTAAGAAGACATTTCGTCCACGAAAAAGAAACAGCTAGAGATCTTGGGCTTCCTAGTGGCGCTAGTGGCAAAGAACTTGCCTGCCAATGCAGGAGATGGAAGAGATGCGAGTTTGATTCCTGGGTGGGAAATATCCCCCGGAGGAAGGCATGGCAACCCACTCCAGTATTCTTGCCTGGAGACTCCCCATGGACAGAGGAGCCTGGCGGGCTACAGTCCATAGGGTCACAAAGAGTTGGACGTGACTGACGTGACTTAGCACGCACACCGAGATTTTAAGTTTTAATTTTATCATTAACATTTTTAAAAAGATAAATAGCAGGAAAAGCTATTTAGTGTGCTACAAATTCAAGCCAAACCATTTCATAAGAACACAGTATAAAAAGACAAAAATATGAAAGAAAACTTAGGAGACTTGAAGATCTGGGCCAACATTTGTCCAAGGATAGAACAGAAACAAGGGAAATAGTAACAATAACAACAACAATAATAATAAATGGGCATTTTCCAATGCTAAAGAAAAACACAGGCCTTTAGTCTGAGAAGACCCACCTAGTCCAGACAAGGACTCAGGATGGCTTTTTCCTTCATAATAACATTTGAGACTGAACTCTAGGGGAAGGGCTTCATGCATCAATTTATCTTTGAATGAAAATCAGCGAAAGTAAATCCAAGGTTGACTGGGGGGGGTGGTGTAAGAAAGTAGCAGAAAAGCAAAAACATTGCACCGGTAATTGATGCTCAGGTATAACTCAAATTTTTCTAGCCATAGTTCTGTGAAAATTGATGTAAGGAAATGTGATTTAAAAATACACAGTATGAACCCTGAAATTAGAGCTCATCACTATATTCTAGGACAAAGATAACGATACTGATATATTCATATGGTAAAAGGAACAACCTGTTAGAAAACACCTTGACTCTATAAGCACACGATGACAGAGATTTGAAATATACAAAGAAAAATATAACAGAAAATTGACAAGTTCACAGAAGTCACCCAGATTAAACAGACAAAAATTGAGTAACACTCTATTGCAATGGTTTGCTACTGAGCATAAGAATTTTCTGGGAGTCCTATTAAAAATAAAGATACTGAGCACCTTGCTCCCTTCTCAACTCAGTTCTATATCTTTTAATGGAATATGAGAATTTATTTTCATTTTAGATTTGAAGTCTTTTATTTTAAATTTTTTTAAATAAGAAGCTAGTGATTCTGATAAAAAGTGATCTGGGACTATACTGGGACCTGAGTAATTGCCTGGTTAAATAGCACAATTAATAGCTTGTTTAGTCATGAAAACTTTATACCAGAAACAGAATGATTATTCTTTTGAAATACCATAGGACATTCACAAAAAAATGATTTGGTAGATCCACAAAGTCTCCAAAACTTCTACAACAACAGAAATCAAACAGACCATTCTCTAATCAGGATGCAGCAAAATTAGAAACTAACCCAGAAAGACAAAAATTCTCTATTTAGAACATTTGTAAAACTCTTCTAAATAAACAGAAAAAAAACTCTAAAATCACAAAGCAATTAGAGTAAACAACAATGAAAACACTTATCTACATTAAAAAATTTATGAGATAAGGGAAAAGCAGTATTCAGAGGAAAATATGTAGCCTTAAAATCACTATATTAAAAAATAAGTCTGAAAATAAGTGAATTAAGCATTGGAAGTAAGAAGCCAGGTATGGGGATGGCAGAGAATCAAAGCAATAAACGAAAAAAGTTTAGAGAAGGAATCAAGAAAAAGTAGAAATAGAAAGCAATAAATGAATGAATGACAAAACAAAGAAAGAACACGTGCTCAGTAGAACTGAAAGCTGGGCCTGGTTTGTCTGGGTAGAGAGAGCTTTTCCTATTTTATTCAGTTTACTTCTTAACTTCTTTTCTAATGGGAAATGACTCGTATATCAGATGTTATATAAAATGACACAAAATAATATGAAAATACCTAAGAAATTCTAAGTAGGCTATAAATACAAGAAATAAAAAAGATTATTTATTCCAGTATTGATTCAGAGATCATTTTACATTTTTATGAAGACTGAAAAGGATGCTTTAGGAAGTCAAATATCATTCAGTATCCTCACTTACAGGAATGCTCTCTTGGGTGAAAGGCTTACTATGTCTCTCAGATCTGGACCTGCATTTCATGGATATTTGTGCTTGTTCAGCATCACTCCACATGAATCATTCATGCTCTCACTGAATTATTTCTGCCCAGCTGGCTTTATGCCGTCTGACCTACCTGCTCAGGAACCCATCTAATGCCATCAGGCAGGGGGTCCTTTGGTCTGAGCTCTCCAGCTAGGTATCTCTAGGTACATTCATTCAGGACACCATGCCCACGATGGTTCTGGGTACCAGGGGGGCTAACTCAAGTACCACTGGAAAGGACAAAAAACTCAGGAGGGAACAAAACCTTCGTTGTCTAAATCAAAAGTTACAAGCTGGTGGTCTGTAAACCAAACCTGACTGGCAGGCACATTTTGCTTGGTCCACAGAAAATCGTGAATCAGTTTTGCTGTTGTTGTTGAGTAGCTAAGTCATGTCTAACTATCTTGTGACCCCATGGACTACAGCCCACCAGACTCCTCTGTCCATGAGATTTCCCAGGCAAGAATACTGGTGTGGGCAGCCATTCCCTTCTCCAGGGGATCGTCCCAAGCCAGGGATTGAACCTGTGTCTCCTGCATTGCAGGTGGACTCTTTACCACTGAGCCATCAGGTTTCATCACTGAAGCCCTTGTGAATTAGTTACCAACATAATAATTTGGGAAAAAATCACAACACAAACAAGCCCAGACACTTGGCTTCTCTTATAACTAGAAAGGCTGGTATCACTGGGACCCTATTTCCATATAATGATAAGTCGGCCAAGCTATGTGGAGACCATTCCCTCTGTCCCCACTATGCCCTGTCATGCCCTGACATACAAGCCAAGTGCTGTCCTTCCCCCCAACCCCTGCCAAAGAGTCACTCATGTCACTTAAAATATTCATTTTAATTAGCACCATCTGCCAGAAATCCCAATATTTCAGAATCCAAGCTACATCTCCCAAAATGACTCTTCTACCCCAAGCAGCACAAAAATTCTTTTGTCAGATTATGGGTCCTGATTCATAGTTTGGAAAATACTGTCACCATAATTACAACTTAGCAGTGTGATGACTGAACGCAGCTATGTGTGGGCTGGCCAGGGGGGCCTAATCAACATCTCTGCCCGCTCGCTCATTGATTCAATCAATCAATTACTCAATTCACTTGCTTTACAAAGATCTGCAAACTAACTCTAGGCCAGGCACTCTTCTAGGGACCAGAGACACAGCAGGCAATGAGACAGCACAGGTCTCTGCCAAACTGAAACTTAGATCTGGGGTGGGGGAAGGGTGTTACAAGCCCTAAATATGTAACTTGCAAACAGCCTCCAGAAATAGTCCTGAGATGAGAGGGGGCCTCCATGGACTATTATGTATCCTCTGCAAAATCCTCTGGATTTTGGCATATGGGAACATCTATAAACTCCCCCTGGGATTTATGATTTCAGAGCTGACAGGCCCAGGAAATACCTAATCTATTCCTTTTTGTCATAGGGGAGGAAATGGGGCTCCCAAAAAGTATGAGGTAGCCAAGGCCCTCCAGAGTTTATAGAAAAGCCCAAACTACCCTCTCCAGACTTGCTGAGTCTAATCTTGCTCTTTCTCCTTCCTAAAACAGGAGCCACAAACTCCCACATCTTCAGAAAAGGTACTATTGTGTGAAATAGTAATGGGAGCCTTGGTAGTAGACAATATGGAGTGGTTAAGACCAGGGCAAACTGAAGGGTTCAGGCTCAGAATAAAAGTTTTCTAATTCAAAATAAAACAGCAACAATGATGATTACAGTAGAACACCAGGCCAGCCAATGAAACATGCTTGCGTGTTGAAGCTGGCTATTGAGGTCACGTGTCCAAGCCCGTCCCTTTGGATGCATTTTCCATTTATCGATACCTATCTACCCTTCCTGGGTTTCCCTAGTGGCTCAATAGTAAAGAACTCTCATGCCAATGCAGGAGATGTGGGTTTGATCCTTGGGCCAGGAAGATCTACTAGAGAAGGAAAGGGCAACCCACTTCAGTATTCTTGCCTAAAAGATTCCATGGACAGATGAGCCTGGCAGGCTACAGGGGTCACAAGGAGTCTGACACAATTTAGTGGCTGAGCACCCATGCATCTACCCTTATCTTGAATTTGAGCACAGTTTTTTTCCAAGTCATAACTGATTAAAATATCAATAACCTCAGATATGCAGATGACACCACCCTTATGCAGAAATCAAAGAGGAACTGAAGAGCCTCTTGATGAAAGTGAAAAAGGAAAGTGAAAAACCTGGCTTAAAATTCAACATTCAGAAAACTAAAATCATGGCATCCAGTCCCATCACTTCATGGCAAATAGACGGGGAAACAGTGGAAACAGTGACAGACTTTATTTACTTGGGCTCCAAAATTGCTGCAGATGGTAACTGCAGCCATGAAATTAAAAGACGCTTGCTCCTTGGAAGAAAAGCTATAACAAACCTAGACAGCATATTAAAAAGCAGAGCTATTACTTTGCCAACAAAGGTCCGTCTAGTCAAAGTTATGGTTTTTCCAGTAGTCATGTATGGATATGAGAGCTGTACCATAAAGAAAGCTGAGTGCCGAAGAATTGATGCTTTTGAACTGTGGTGTTGGAGAAGACTCTTGGGAGACCCTTGGACTGCAAGGAGATCCAAGCAGTCCATCCTAAAGGAGATCAGTCCTGGGTGTTCATTGGAAGGACTGATGTTGAAGCTAAAACTCCAGTACTTTGGCCACCTCATGTGAAGAGCTGACTCACTGGAAAAGACCCTGATGCTGGGAAAGATAGAAGGCAGGAGGAGAAAGGGATGACAGAGGATGAGATGGTTGAATGGCATCACTGACTCAATGGACATGAGCTTGAGCAAGCTCTGGGAGTTGGTGATGGACAGGGAGGCCTGGCGCGCTGCAGTCCATGGAGTGGAAAGGAGTCGGAGAGTACTGAGCAACTGAGCTAAACTGAACAACAACAAATCCTCTCTTACACACCCCTATGTTTTATGAATTGCTTTTCCTCAAGCTTGAGACATATTTTGAACGTGAGACATGTTTTGAATATGACCAAGGTGAGAAAACCAAATATGAAGAGTGCATATTCATTGTCTTAATATAATAATTCCTTAATAGCACAAAACAAATTTTGTCTCTTTAAAATTCACCTCTTTAAATAACCTAAATACAATAATTTAGTCAAAAACCTAAATAATTTTATATTAAAACACTTCCAAAATAGATTGACTTCCTTGTCTTCTTAAAAAGAGTATGTATAGTAAACATAATTTAGTCTTTTCATAATATGTATGGTCGATATTCTGGATAGAAATTGATCTGTAACATAGGAGATACTGCCAGGAGCTATTATGCTTTCGCATCTTTCATTTATTAAGTGACATCCTCTCCTGACTGAGTTCACAGAAGTGCAGGATGTGGTTTGAAGACAAGGGCAGAGCCCCTTCCATCCTTTTCTGGCTTTTGTGAACCTATGGAATTTTGTGTTGTTATTTTAATTTTATATGATGTAGAGGAGATTTTAACTTCCAATTTTAACATTTCTTTTTTTTAGAGTCCCCAAATTCAAGCCACAAACTTCAAATGATCTCAAAAACTTCCTTTCCATTTGAAGTCAACTCTAATCTTTGGTCCTGGATATTCTGAATATTCTAAAAGCAGTCTTGAATCTTCACTGGAAGGACTGATGCTGAAGCTGAAACTCCAATACTCTGACCACCTGATGCAAAGAACTGACCCATTGGAAAAGACCCTGATGCTGGGAAAGATTGAAGGTGGGAAGAGAAGGAGATAACAGAAGATGAGACGGTTGGATGGCATCACCGACTCAATGGACATGAGCTTGAGTAAACTCCAGGAATTGGTGATGGACAGGGAGGCCTGGCGTCTGCAATCCACGGAGTCTCAAAGAGTTGGGCACGACTGAGTGACTGAACTGAACTGAACTGATCGTCAGACCTTCTGATTCAGAATTCCCAGGAGTTCATCTGTTAAAAACTATGTGACCGCCCATTAGCAAGTCTCTTAGCTTAAAAAAATAGACCTAATACATGCATCTTAAACAAATATGCTTAGTGATTCCTGTGCCTATCAAATTTTAGGGTCCACGGCTCGCTCTCTCTCTTTTCCTTATAATGGTGGTTCTCAAAGTGAAGTGAAAGTGAAAGTCGTGTCCGACTCTCTGCGACCCCATGGACTGTATATTCCCTCTGGAATTCTCCAGGCCAGAATACTGGAGTGGGTAGCATTTCCCTTCTCCAGGGCATCTTCCTAACTCAGGGATAGAACCCAGGTCTCCTGCGTTGCAGGCAGATTCTTTACCAGCTGAGCCACAAGGGAAGTGGGTTCTCAAATATTGCTGCAAATTATAATCACGTGGGAGCCTAACAAGAGAAGTCTGTTTGAGCCTAAACAGGATCAAAATCAAAACCTTTGGATGATGGAACCTGGGCATTTGTGCTTATTTTATTTAGCTAGCTTTTTACTTTTTATTTTGAACTAATTGCAGACAATACCAAGCCATCCTGTGTACCCTTCATCCAGTCTTCCCCATGGTAACATCTCATATAATGATAGCACAATCTAGAAACTGACATCAATACAATCCTAAGTTTTTTTAAAAAAAAAACTAGGTCTCAATTTTTCACTTTTTTTCTATTTCTTTCTTTGCTGATGCTTAGCTCTATTGAAGCAACTTACCTCCTCAATGAGCTAGCTTCTTAAAAACTTAGTTTGAAAAAATGTAAAACCCACAAAAAATTTATCAGCAATGTGTAATAGAAGGGTGCAATGAATACCCAAATACCCAGCACCTACATTCAACAATTCTTCACCAGTTCTCTGAGACCTGAGAACAAGGACCTTCTCTTACGTTACCACAATACAATGATCAAATTCAGGAAATTTAACATCGCAATATTATTTTCTATTATGGTTACAGTATATGGTTAATTTTTAAACTTCATTAATGTCCCCAAACTACCCTTAAACCACCTGCCCCTCCCCCCAAGATCTCACATTACACAAGTGTGATATCTCTTCAAGCCCCCTTTAACCTGGAACAGCCTTTCTCTGTCTGTTAATGCAACTGACATTTCTGAAGCCTCCAGGCCAGTTGTTTTATAGACTGTCCCTCAATTTGGCTTTGTCTGGTTGTATCCCCCATTGGATTTCACTTTTGAAAAACATTTTTCATCAATGTTCCCAGCCTTGGGTTCAGTGGGGAAATGTTTGGCACAGGAGAGGTCTCCCCCATCATTGTTTAAAACATAAGTGATGGATGGCCACCTCTCAACACCTTCCTCCCAGGCAGAACATCGATAATATTCATAATAGACCCTGCCCCTATGGAGACCTGGGCCCTTTCGGAAGCAAAAACAACGTAATGCGATTCTTGGCCTGGATTGCTAATTTCATGGAACAAGGAGTCCTGGGGTCAGGGTTTCCAGTCTGGGCTTTCTCTGAGACTTGGACAAGCGACATCATTTCTCATGTCTGTTTCCTCAAACTATAAAAGGAGAATGAAAATAACCTAGCACTTAACTCGCAGCATTCATGAAAGCAGTGATGGATGATTTGTTCTCCAGTCAGTACTGGGCCCTGAGTAAGTGCTCATTTAATGAGAGCTTTTACTATCACTCAAGAAAATGACAAGATGTTGCGGATGAACCTGGAGTCTGTTACACAGAGTGAAGTAAGTCAGAAAGAGAAAAGCAAAATAGCGTATGTTAATGCATATATATATATATATACATATATATATATATATACATATACATATATATATGGAGTCTAGAAAAATGGTATAGATGAACCTATTTGCAGGGCAGGAACAGAGGCACAGATGTAAGAACGGACTTGTGGACACAGTGGGGGAAGGTGCAGGCGGCGGGGGCTGAGCTGAGAGAGCAGCACCGATATATACACAGCCATGTGCAAGAGATACAGCAGTGGGAAGCTGCTGCGCAGCACAGGGAGCTCAGCTCTGTGCTGGGACGACTTAGAGGCTGGCGTGGGGGGAGGAGGGAGGCTCGAGAGGGAGCGGATATATGGATACATACGGCCGATTCACTGTGCTGTACAGCAGAGGCTAAGGCAACGTTGTAAAGCAGTTATAGTCCAATTTAAAAAAGGCAGGAAAGGCATGGGATCAAGTCAAGTCTCTAATGTGTTGTTTGAAACCTGGTGGATGGACCAGAGATTTTTTTTTTCACATCCAATCCTGTTGTGATCTGTGCTGTGTTCCCAGGTGTAAATGCAGATTCTCCCATGGGGGTCTATCCTATGGCCCAGCTATTTTAGTACAGAGAAGACCCTGACGCCTAACAGTTGGGAGCTGAAAGTCCATCTTACCATTACATCCTGTATGGAGACCTGGGCCCTTTCGGAAGCAAAAACAACGTAATGCGATTCTTGGCCTGTGATTGCTAATTTCATGGAACAAGGAGTCCTGGGGTCAGGGTTTCCAGTCTGGGCTTTCTCTGAGACTTGGACAAGCGACATCATTTCTCATGTCTGTTTCCTCAAACTATAAAAGGAGAATGAAAATAACCTAGCACTTAACTCGCAGCATTCATGAAAGCAGTGATGGATGATTTGTTCTCCAGTCAGTACTGGGCCCTGAGTAAGTGCTCATTTAATGAGAGCTTTTACTATCACTCAAGAAAATGACAAGATGTTGCGGATGAACCTGGAGTCTGTTACACAGAGTGAAGTAAGTCAGAAAGAGAAAAGCAAAATAGCGTATGTTAATGCATATATATATATATATACATATATATATATATATACATATACATATATATATGGAGTCTAGAAAAATGGTATAGATGAACCTATTTGCAGGGCAGGAACAGAGGCACAGATGTAAGAACGGACTTGTGGACACAGTGGGGGAAGGTGCAGGCGGCGGGGGCTGAGCTGAGAGAGCAGCACCGATATATACACAGCCATGTGCAAGAGATACAGCAGTGGGAAGCTGCTGCGCAGCACAGGGAGCTCAGCTCTGTGCTGGGACGACTTAGAGGCTGGCGTGGGGGGAGGAGGGAGGCTCGAGAGGGAGCGGATATATGGATACATACGGCCGATTCACTGTGCTGTACAGCAGAGGCTAAGGCAACGTTGTAAAGCAGTTATAGTCCAATTTAAAAAAGGCAGGAAAGGCATGGGATCAAGTCAAGTCTCTAATGTGTTGTTTGAAACCTGGTGGATGGACCAGAGATTTTTTTTTTCACATCCAATCCTGTTGTGATCTGTGCTGTGTTCCCAGGTGTAAATGCAGATTCTCCCATGGGGGTCTATCCTATGGCCCAGCTATTTTAGTACAGAGAAGACCCTGACGCCTAACAGTTGGGAGCTGAAAGTCCATCTTACCATTACATCCTGAATAGTTAAGAGGATCCTTTCTCTGTCCGTACTGCTTGGAGGGTCGGGGCGTCCTTTTGTGCTTGGAAGGGAGAAATTAAAATCACAGGGCGTGGTGCTGGTAGGAGATTTGGTATCCTAAGGACAAGCAGAAAGAACTAGGCGTTGTAAAAGCAACTTACATCCATGGAGATGAATGGGGTCCTCTTTCCCCTCTGTTGGTCTCCATGCCTCCCTTCATTCATTCTCAGTCTTCAAGTTCATCTGTTGGAACTCACCCCTGCTTTACCAACATCACTTCAAGACACAGCTGCTAAGTGGACCAGGATTCACACTAGGGGCCACCAACAACCAGAGCCACTGGGTCAGATGTCTGAGTGATACGGGTATTGTGAGATGGCCCCAGTATGTTTTTACCTAAAAACTGTGGGATTATCAGAGCCTGGATGGTATAATCCCATTTATGTGAAAAGAACAATAAGAAAGAAAGGAAAAAAAGGCACTTGCTTAAAGGTTATTTATATGGTAATCTGAAACTGCAGAAGTTCCCAACCTAGAGAACTGCCCTAAAGAAAAAAAAAAAATCCCTCCTTAAGTCTCACCGTTGAAATTAATGGAGGGTGACTGAAGGGATTTACTGAAGAGCCCTGCTGAGGACAGAGTGGGACAGGTGGGTCAGTGGGGGATGCTCCACCAGTGGGGGAATCACCACCTCATCTACATAGCACCAACAGGTGGGTGAGATGTCATGGGCCGCAGCAGAGTCCGTATGTGGCAGCTCTCCTGGTGGCATACGGGTTGGCGTGGGTCTCTAGGTGTCAGCAAGGAACAATGACTTCAAAGCCCTGAATTGTAACTGTGGGCTAATATCTGATTCACGCCACTCCAGGATCTACATGATGCAAAGAAAAACTCAAGAAGGCTTTCTGGAAGTTGCCACAGTGGGCAAACCTTCCCATTACCTGTGATGCTCTCAGGGACTGACAAGATAACTAAGTGCAGAAAACACCCACTCACTGGAAACAGGCCAGGACCAGAACATTTCAGATCCACTATCTCAAGTTGGATATAATTGATATATACTTTCAAGGAATATAATGTGTATATGCAATTTTCAGTCTGGATAGTCATGTACCTACCTATTCACAGTAGTAGTCTCCAGGGCAGTGGGATTATGAGAGGACTTTTACTTTTCTTTGTATCATTTTGAATTTTTAATATTGATCAAGCATTATCATGGGGAAAAGGATAACTTAATCATAGAAAACAATATGTATTTTCATTCCTGGTCCTTAAATGGAGCCAAAGGCACTTCAATGGAGACTTATTAACTGTTGCAACACATACCCCAAAGAGAGCCAGCGTGACCAGGACTGGGCACTTGAGCAGAACGCTCTGGAAAGAAAAAGAAGTGCTCTCCTTCCACTGGAGCTGTTAAGCTGCTCAAAACTCTACAGCGGCTCCTCCGCTGACTCATCAGAGTAGAAGCCCTCAGTCTTGAGCACAGCTCTCAAAGCCCAATGTCATCGGAGCCTTGGCTCTGTCTCTCGGCTCTGTCTCTGGCCTCACCCCCTCTTCCTCGACCCCTCTCCGGCCAGCTCCGGCCACACTGGCCTCTGTGCTGTCCTCCCTCCTTGGGGCCTCTGTGCCTGCTGCCCGCTGTGTGCAGAAGCTCTGCTCCACCTGCTCACTTGCTGGCTTCCTTGAGGCCGCAGGTCACACAGCACCTCATCAAGGGCAAGCCCCCTTGCCATGTACAACATGGCAACCTCTGCCCACTTCCTCCAGCTCCTCACTCTGCCCTAGTATTAAAAAGTGTTAGCTGCTAAGCTATGTCCAACTCTTTGTGACCCCCATGGACTAGCCTGCCAGGCTCCTCTGTCCTTGGAATTTTCCAGGCAAGAATACCAGAGTGGGTTGCCATTCCCTTCTCCAGGGGATCTTCCCAACCCAGTGATTGAACCCAGGTCTCCTGCATTGCAGGCAGATTCTTTACTGTCTGAGCCACTATGGAAGCCCTACTCTGCCCGGTGGCACACTGCATATTTGTCTGCTTTATCTCCAGGATCTAGATGGTGCCTTGGATGTGGTGGAGACTGTGGTACATACAACACGCTCTTGTCTAAGGGGAGAGCTATCCCCCAGCTCCACATATGGCTGTCATTAAAGAATGTGATTCCCAAATCTTTCGATTTTTCAAGAAAAGCCCTCAGTGCAGATTGACATGGAATCTCCTGATTCTTAAATGTCAGCTAGTAATTCACATCTTTCTAAAGAGCACAGTCAACGGGGGAGGGGGTGGAGGCCAACAGAACATGCTTGAACATGCCCCATCTGTGAACACAGAGCACCAAGAAATTGAAGTTCACTAAGGATCTGATGGAAGGCAAAAAGGCTGGTGTGTTTCAACAGTGAAGGTCAGATGAAAAGTACACACGCGGACAGCAATTCCTTTTGCTCCACTTCAGGCTGTGCTTGCAAACAGTGTGAGGGGGACTGAGTATATTTAGCCAGGCGTTTTTTTTTTTTTTCCTCTCTTTCCCTGTTCCGATAGCATCTCTTAAGGCTTCTGCCTTTGCTGAAAACTGGCATGGCCATTTTACTTTTTCACTTACGAGGAATATAACTCCAAGGGGAAATTGACTGTGAAGCCTCATGGAGGGCCCCCTCAAGATGGGGAGAAAAAGGGAAGGAGGAAATACAATCAACCACTCACAGTGGAAAAAATTAAGTGCGGGCGAGTGGGGCGATGCTGCTCCCGAGCAGGCGCACCCAGGAATGCTAATGGAGCTTAACAGCTTGTGAGGGACAGGCTGCCTGGTGTTGCAGGGAGCTTGGGAGCTTGCAAAGGAAGGAATATATATATGTTCACTTAATGGGGTAGGGGTGGCAGTGGGGGGTACCAAATGGCCAAAGGAGGAGAGAGGATTATTAACATGCTTGAAGGCCACACAGGCGTTCTGAGATGGGGTGGCGTTGGGGCTGTGACAGACTGAGCTTGGCTTCAAACCAGCCTCCCCAGCGAAGGGAAGCTGAAGGCTGTTAGCACAGACTCCTGAGCAGGGAACCTTTTGGTTGATTCAAAAGCAAGTGTGTGTGTGTCTGTGTGTGTGTGTGTGTGTGTTATGTGTGTGTTGTGTGGGAGGTGGGTGTTGAAGGCAACAAAGTCCACAGTTTTGCCCACTGTAAAAATCCCATTTCTATGGACTGTTTACAGAGACAAGGTCATCGGGTCCTTCCATAGAAAAGAACATTTTTTTTTATCCAGGAAGAACAAAAATTTGCAATTAACGTTCAGATTTTCTGCAGCCGGAATGTGAAACAAAGTGATCCCTTGCTCCTTAATTGTCCTTCCTTGACGAGCAAAGAAGGGAAGACCAACATGCAACGGTGATCAGAGAAATGTTTCCAGGGTGACATTCCTGTCTCCTTTGTGAGTCATTTTATTCTAGAGAAGCAGGTTTCAGGTACAGAAGCGGCGGGCAGAAGGAAGAGCCTGTCCTGGGGAGGCCGTGGAATCTGCAGCTTGGGTCCACGGCTGAACAATCTCATTCTCAGCAAATGGGGCAGGACTGGCTCAGCAGCTTGACTTTGCCTCCTCTCTGAAATTCAGCTTGCACATAACCATGGTGATAATCTACACACTCATCCTAATTGCAAAATCAATGCCCTTGAATAAAACGCCATCCTCCGTCCCCACCCCTACCCTGCTCACTGTGCACACTCCGGCTGGCTGCCCTGTTCCTCCGACCTCATCACCTCCTAACTCCCCTTTGCTCACATCATGCCTGCATCATTCAACTTGAACAAACCCAGCCTCAGGTCCCCTGTGCCTGCTGTTCCCTTGGCCTGGAATACTTTTCCCCAGCCGGCTCTGTTTGATCCATCAAGTTTCAGCTGAAATGTCACACATGAGGGAAGCATCTTTCCCTTTCTATTATCTAATGTTCCCTCTTGCGCACACTGTCCCATCTCCCCTTTCTGATTTTTTTTTCCCTCCCTAAAACACATTATTTATTTCTTGATTTTCTTCTTTTTTAAAACTTTGTATTTCACTTTTAATTTTTACTTTGCATGTCTTGAAAGGTTTCTGAGTTTTTTATTTTATTCTTTATAGTCGATCTCTCCCTCTGGAACATAAGTTGCTTAAGAATAGGAGCTGTGTCAGTTTTGTTCTTTTCTGTGTCTCTGATGCCCAGGATTGAGCCTAATGCTCAAAAGTGGGTATGCAACAAATGCATGGTGAAAGGGAGACTGGGATTTACTGTCACAATTCCAAGGATTTCAGAAGTGAAATGACAACTGGAGGAAGGGAAGGGAAACACCTCAGGGGTCAACCTTGTCAGCTGCTGCATGGCTGAGCTACAGCTACACATGGGCCTCTGGGTGTTTCCATGTGTGTGGTTCTGCTGGCCTGGG
Organism: Madoqua kirkii; assembly: GCA_006408675.1. Lineage (NCBI taxonomy): Eukaryota > Metazoa > Chordata > Mammalia > Artiodactyla > Bovidae > Madoqua > Madoqua kirkii. The sequence continues at coordinate 48,780 of SJYC01144468.1, read as the reverse complement.
CAGTAGGGGTGGCAGAGGGTTGGATAGTCAAAATATTTAACAGCAGGTCATACATACAGGGTTTCCCAGGTGGCTCTAAGAGTAAAGAAACTGCCTGCCAATGCAGGAGACACAAGAGACATGGGTTTGATCCCTAGGTCAGGAAGATCCCCTGGAGAAGGGTATAGAAACTCACTCCAGTATTCATGCCTGGAGAATCCCATGGACAGAGGAGCTTGACGGGCTACAGTGCATAGGATTGCAAAGAGTTGGACATGACTGAAGTGACTTAGCATGCACGTATACAAGTGCAGACAGGTTATCAGCTCGGCTTACCTCCACTTCCCTCCAGCTTTTAGGAACCAGGTATATGCCACTCCCTCCAGGAAGCCTTCCCAGATCCTCTCCCTCCTGGTCCCCGTATGCCCTGCCCCACCTCTCACCTCCCTCTTTCAGTAGACGGATTATATGTCGGTGCCTCTTTTAGGTCAGACACCAGCCTTGCTGATCTCTGAATGTGGGTTCCCAGCAGAGTGTCTAGCACGAGGTTTCTATGCTCATTAAAGTGTAGAAAATAAGTGCAAGAGGGAAGGAAGGCAGGCTCTTGCAAAGAAAGGAAGGAAAGAAGGAACTGTTAGCACCCCTGAGAGCTGCTCCAGCCCTGAACTGAAGCCGGTCCTACCTGTGGACAGTCCCCAGAAGCATCCTTCACCTTGACAGTCACATCTCCACTTGGCTCAGAATCTTCAGCATAGTCCAGAGGAGGCTGGATGTGGAGCCTCGAGCCAGCTTCCGTTCTGATCTGCACAGATTTCTAGGCACAAAAAGCCAGACCGTTTCAGATATGGTGGAACGAACTCCTTGATTCCTCTGGGGGTGAGCATGGTAGGGACTCGTCGTGGTAGGTGGTCAGGTTCACGGTGCACCTGACTGGGTGTCACCCTGGACAGGATGGCCAGATGGGTTGAAGCACTCCTATTCAAGTCTTTACTGGTTCTTACGCCCAAAGTGTGTGCAGTATAATTTTACAGTAATTTTTTGCTTGGACATATCAGTAGAATTTCAGTAGGTGTTCAACTTCCCCAAATGGGGAAGCCTGAGTTTGGGACCAGGACTTCCCAAGGCCTTTAATAGGCCCCCTCGTCCCCTCCTCCACACACATTGGGGACAATCCTAAAAATACTGGGTTGGCCAAAAAGTTTATTTGGGTCTTTCCATCACATCTTACAGAAAAACTCAAATGAACTGTTTGGCCAATCCAATAACATACACATGAAACAGATCGAGAATTTTTGAGGCCGTGGAAGCTGTGTGGTTGGACCCCACCCTCCTAGCATCCCTGGAGTCATTCTTTGGGAAACCCACACCTTGGCCCCGTGTCCCCCGAATGTCCATTTCCCCTCCCTTTCTTGTATTGCAGGTGCTCCCAGCATTCCCTGTGACTGGGGGTGGGGGAACACGTGAGCGCGTTCTGGCCTGAGTGACGTGGGGGTGAGGAAGAATATGTGTATCTTCGAGGCTGTGCCCACCCTTGCCCTGGCCCCCTTTCCTGCCAGCTGGAGTGAGGAGGTGATGGCAAGCTGCTGAGCACGGTGGGGAGGGGACAGCCTGTGGAGGAGGCTAAAGCAATGAAAGCAGCTATGCCTGGCCTCCTCTGCCACCTCTCGGAGCAAGGTGACAGCCCACCACTAACCTCTGCTGGAGGCACCAACTTTCGTGTTGTTGAAGCCAGAGTTACTTGGGTCCCCTTGCTTCCGCAGCCGGACCTGCACCCCAAATGGTACACCTGGCATGTGAAGGTCTCTACAACCCGGCCCCACCCTCTTTCTCCTATGCTGATTCCCACACACACACTCACACACCTGACACCTGGGCCAAGCATAACTGTTTCCTGGCCCCTGAGTATCAGGAGCTTTGTCAGCCTAGCAATCCATCCAGTGCGTAGTAGGGCTGCACTACTCGCCCTACATGGCATCAAGTAAGGGGGCCAGACCTCCCCCTCAAGGGTATATTTCATCCACCATGAACCCAGGAGCAAGCTGCCCGGCTAGGCAAGGCAAGAAACTGTCACTGGATCAGCGCTCTGACTCCCAGCGTTGGCTGTGCTGGACTTGTGGACAAGACTGGGGCCAGCGGAGGGCGAGGGGCGAGTCGGGTGCCCAGGGAGCAAAATCTAAGGGGATGCCTCCTATTGGTGAGGCTGTGCATGCGCACAAACCTGAGAGCCAGGGCCTCTTTAAATGTTACTTCCCTGGCTTCCCCGGTGGCTCAGACGGTAAAGCGCCTGCCTGCAATGCAGGAGACCCGGGTTCGTTTCCTGGGTCGGGAGGATCCCCTGGAGAAGGAAATGGCAATCCACTCCAGCACTCTTGCATGGAAAATCCCATAGACAGAGGAGCCTGGTGGACTACAGTCCATGGGGTCGCAAAGAGTCAGACACGACTGAGCGAATTCACTTCACTTCACTTGAGATTCTGATGGGCTTATGGGTTTCCCTGGTGGCTCAGCAGTAAAGAACCACCTGTCAATGCAGGAGACCCGGGTTCGATCCCTAGGTTGGGAAGACCCTCTGGAGAAGGGAATTGGCAACCCACTCCAGTATTCTTGCTTGGGAAATCCCATAGACAGAGGAGCCTGGTGGACTATAGTCCTTGGGGCCGCAAGAGAGTCAGACACGGCTGAGCGACTAAAGCACCAAGCCACCGCCTGAGAGCCGGGAGAGGTCCACCAAGCCCCGGGCGCTGCATCTGCCCAGCCGAGGGACAGTCAACAGCGACTCAAGCTCGCATTCCCCGATGCCCTGGCTTTGGGAACCTCCACTCCCCCGGATAAGATGCAGCTCCCCTCAAGCATAGTAAAGATCGTGAGCCTTGTTGCCCTGCAGGACTCGCGGTGGTCAGGACGGAAGTCCTTTCTGAGCCGCATCCACACTGCCCGTGCCCACCACCCCGCCACCATCACAGTGGACACCAAGTCACTTAATGAAGAGCAGGGGCCACTCCAACAGCTTCAGGGGCCTGTGTTCCTTTAGTCCTCACAGCTACTCCAGGGGGAAACTGAGGCACAAGGCTGTAAGCCATGTGGTCGGTGTCCCACAGCTAGGAGGCCCCAGAGCCTATATCTGAATCCCAGCAGCATGACTCCAGGGGCCTTATTGGAAACCAGGGATGGGCCAGTTTCCTGTAAAGAGCAAATATTTCAAGGCTTTGCCAGCCCTGTGGTCTCTACAGTATTCCACTGCTTCATTGTAGCTCAGAGCAGCCTTGCCTAAATAAATGCGTGCATGCATGCTAAGTCGCTTCAGTCGTGTCTGTCTCTTTGCAACTCCATGGGCCGCAGCCTGCCAGGCTTCTCTGTCCTGAGATTCTCCAGGATACTAAAGTGGGTTGTTGTGCCCTCCTCCAGGGGATCTTCTGGACCGAGGGATTGAACCCACGAATCTTATGTCTCTTGCATTGGCAGGTGAGTTCTTTACCACTAGCACCACAAGATAAATAATAACACGTAATAATGGGCATGACTGTGTCCCCCAAACACTTGATTTACAGAAACAGGCTGTGGCTGAATTCGGCCCCAAGGCTGTAGTTTGCTGCCTGACCCCAGTTCTGAACTTCCACGCCGTATTGCCCCCAACAGGCACGTGAAGAAGAAATGTGTCCAGGCTGGGTTAGAGTAGCCTTTGGGGAGATCAGAGAGGGATTCGAGACTTTCCTGAGACTATTTAACACTAAAGACACAGGAGCCGGGCCGTAGATCATTCCAGGAAAAGGGCTTAGAGAGAGAGTGTAAGAGGCAGAAAAGGCAGGTAGGGAGCTCCCCAACGGAGAACAGGCAGGAGGCAGAAAGGCAGGAGGAAGGGGCCCTGGGACATGATTTCTTGCACAGGCCGTCCTGCCATGTGGTGGTGCTCCCCAGACTCCAAGTGCGCCTGGCTGTTTCCAGGATGGCAACTTTCATCCATCTTCTGTTTGACCATCAACCTTGTTGCCCTGGGCTCTGGCTTCCCTGGGGTATCACTGCCTCCCAGGCTTTATCAATGCACTTTCCGAGCATTTGCTGGTACCAGCAGTGGGGTCTGTGGAGGGTGGGTGCCACAGAATCCATAGAACTGGGGCTTCCAGGCCAGGAGGCTCCTGGGGGCTTCCTTGCCCCAGGTCAGGGTGAAGCTGTGAAGGCTTTGAGGTTCATGGCTGGGATGGGTTTTCCACCATATGCCCCTCCCTCCTTCCCAGGAATCATTCAGTGATGTTCAAATGCTGGGAAGAAACAGTATGAGAGAGGAGGAGGGAGGGAGGACCACTGGGCACGGGGACCCCGCCTGGGGTGCAGCCTGGCCCCTCCGTATGTTTCTATTCCTTTATCTGGAAAGGGAGGCCTGAGAAAGAGCCTTGCTACTCCACGTGAGATCCGGGGCCCAGTAGCATTGGCTTCTCCAGGGAATTGGTGAGAAATACAAAGTTTCAAGCCCCATCTCAGATGCAGGAATCAGAACCTGGATTTTAACAAGACCCCAGGTGGCTTAAACACACATTCAGTGGAAGAAGTGTAAGATCAGCAAGTCTCTGAGGCTTGGCGGTGGGCACTGCTGCTTCTGCCTGTCCAGTATGCAGTGCCCTGCACTCTGGTAAACATACCTTGGTTTTCTTTTGGGAAATCCTCCCCCTCCCCAGCCTAATCCAAGCAGTCATGTGGAGCTGCATCCAGGGGTGGAGGGAGGGCATGACCCTGGCCTGGCCAGTCTGGGCATATAGATTCTGCTGGCCCTTCCTGTGTGAGTGATAGGTTTAGGGGAGCTGAAGAGATGCAACAGCAGGTGACAGAATGTGAGTTGGGGGCTGCTTGCTGGTAGCCATTGTGGTTCTGCCAGGACAAGGTGGAAAAAAAGCAGAGTCGGGTGATGGTGAATGAGCCCTGCTACAGTGTCTGAGCACCTGGATGCCCCCATGCCTGAAGTGGGAATTTCCCACTGGCAAGTGAGAGAGCTGGGCTCAGTGCAGCTCTACTGCCTTGATCTTAATTACAAACATAAGAAAGCACTCCAGGTCACGGAGAAGAGTCCACGTCCGTGTCTCTCTGTCCCACAGCTTTCCCCCTCCCTCCAAGGAGCTTAGCACAACTACTTGCCTCACCGAGGTATGACAGGTTTGCAGTAGGGCATTAAGGAACTTAATTAGCAAGTCCGTACCAAGTGCTAACTGCATAACAAGGTTCTGGAAACATGAGGATGGGGAAAAAAAATGTAAACCAATGCCCTGGCCTCAAGGAACCCACTCAGCACGTATAACGGAAAAATGTGTTTATGAAGCAACATGTGACTAAATTAATGTGGTCCAGAAAGAGCTTCTAAATGCTGAGTGGGTGCTGGAGAGAGAAATAAATAGTCCTTCCATCTGGCCGGCTCTCCGCCCCAGCCCCAGGAGGTGCCTCTGCCACCACGGAGAGGAGGTGGTGAGCAGCCCCACCCACACGAGGACGCCCACCTGCTGCCGCCGAGGAGCCAGCCCCTGGGTGCGCCAGCCCGCTCTCTGCCTCCCACCTTCACGTCCTTGCAAAGATGATGCCCGAGGTTCTGGCTGGCTCCCCGCTTTACCCAGAGTGGGCGTTTCTGAGCAGCTGCTCTCTCCTGCCTACTTGCAAGCACTCAGGTCTGGTAGTCCCTTGCACTATTAACCATATCCTGGAACAGGGTTCAGAAGCCCTAAACATCCTGAAGTGAAAGTGAAAGTGTTAGTCACTGAGTCGGGTCTGACTCTCTGCGATCCCATGGACTGTAGCCCGCCAGGTTCCTCTGTCCGTGAACTTCTCCAGGCAAAAAAACTGAAGTGGGGAGTCGTTCCCTTCTCCAAGAGATCTGCCTGACCCAGGGATCGAAGCCAGTTCTCCTGCATTGCAGGTGGATTCTTTACTGTCTGAGCCACCAGGGAAGCCCCTATACATGCCTAAACACAAAAAAACCAGTTTGCCAGCCCAAGGCCAGCTGGTTTTATACTCAGCCACACTCAGCCCAGTGTCATGCCCAGAGTTTTTGTGTATCACCACCCTTCTTAGTACAGTATTCTAAGAGGTGTGCATTTATACTTATCATCACTTAGGAAAAAAAAGAGAGAGAGCAAAGCTGAGAGGTGACCTGGATGGTTGCACAGGTTGTGCATTATATAAATGGCTCCCTCTAGGGGCAGGAGAGCTCCAAGGATACTGACAGAGACAGCTTTGGGTTGGGGTGGGGAATAAATTGATCTTATTTGATATGGTTTTCCTGGATCTGTCTGATTTTTTACAACTAACAGTGCCCGTGCTCTGACAGTCTGTGTCGAGCAAGGTCACTGTAAAGCTGATGCTTTATGGGTTGTTTCGCTTATTGTTCTCACTGCAGGGGTTTTCAAAACTCAAGGGGAAAAGGAAAAAAACAAAACAAAACAAAGGGAAGGGTCCCCCGTGCTTCACATTTTCACTTGTGAGTTTTCCTAGAGGTGCTTAAGCTGCCTGACCCCCAGCAGGAAACCGGATATGGCAGCAGAGTGAGAACAAAACCTGTGCTTTACTAATTGCAATGAACTTGCTTTTCAGGCCTTTAAGGAAAGCCCACCCCACAATAAATTGCTGGAAGGCCAATCCCTTCACTACCAATTTAATGCTAAGAGTCGATGACGTTCATCAAATCTGACAGCATTTTGGTAAACGACGGCTCTGTTGATTAGGCCGCTGTCCACCCAAGTATTACAAGGCTGAGGAAGCCATAAATCTTAATCCACTGATAGCAGCAGAAAGATCTAAGGCCGAAAAGTGGTGGGGGAAGAAAGGACAGCACCAACTAGAGCCATTTATCACCACCAGCCCGATCCATCGTGCGGGCGGCCGCTCAGAAGCCCAGCCCAGCACAGCCATCTGGGTCCCTGGTCCCTCCAGCACTGGAGAGTTGGGAAGGCCTTTACAGGTGGAGCGGTCAGCCTCTTGGCCAGCGTATGGATGATTCTCTCACCTTCTGGCCTAGGGATCCTGGAGTCTGTGCACCTGCAGCCCCTTCCCTCAGGGCAGCTCCACCCAAAAGTGCTTCCCAGTTGCTGGGCAAGACCCTAAGGAGGGAACTCTTTTCTGCTGGAAGTGGCATTGGGCTTGGTCAGTGGAAAGGTTCCATGTGCCTCAACAGAGTTTAAGGGGTTGCTCAGAGAAACCAGGGCTTCCCAGGTGGCTTAGCGGCAAAGAATCCACCTGCAGAGGAGGAAACGTGGGTCTGATTCCTGGATCGGGAAGATTCCTCCGGAGGAGGAAATGGCAACCCACTCCAGTATTCTTGCCTGGGAAATCCCAGAGACAGAGGAGCCCGGCAGGCTACTGTCCATGGGGTCACAAAGAGTCGGACACGACTGAAGCGACTTAGCATGCACGCACGCAGAGAAACTGGCAAGGTGACAAGTCAGAGGGGCAGGGATGTGACGGGGAAGAAGTGGTGCTGGCTGGGAGGCAGCCTGTGCCTGTGGGGTCCACTGCGCGCTGTGACCACTATGTCCCCTGCTGACCCAGCCTGGGCCAGTGTGTCTATAGCGAGGGACTGTGTGGCCCCACCTGTCCATCCTGCTGGGCACAGCATACAAGAGAAGCCTTGGGACTGGGACAAGGCTGTGGTCCTGCTCCTGACAGGGTAGCTTTTGAGAACTGGCTACCAGGGGCCACTGGAAATTGTGTAGCCCTGATCACCACTCGGCCAGGCCTCTGGATGATGGTACCCATCCAAAAGGGTGAAAAGAGAGAGACTGCCTTCTTCTGTATCCTCCACACCCCAAAATCTGACCCCATGTACTTTCCACAGTGGAGAAACTTTACTTAACTCCACTTCTTGGGGCCAAAGGAAGCCAATCCATTCCCTCCCCGTCCTGACAACAGTAGAGCAGCTGGCAAGTTGGGTCTGTTTACTGTCCTGCCTACAGCCTCCTCAACAAGAAGGTGGGGACCGAGTCCCTGTGCAGGGTAAGTCTCTAGGGCGGGCAGGCTGGCTCCCACCTTCAGTCCCAGCCGACTGAGGCCTGAGTGGGTGTCTCATCAGGCTGAAGCAAGCCAGCCCATGACCCGAGGAACAAAAATGAAATTAGGGGGTTTCCCTGGTGGCTCAAGGGGTAAAGAATTTGCCTGGCAATGCAGGAGACATGGGATCAGTCCTTGGTCCCAGATGATCTCATAGGCTGCAGAGCAACTCAGCTCTTGCACCACAGCTATTGAGCCTGCGCTCTAGGACCCAGGGGGCTGCAACTACTGAAGAGGAGCCACTACGATGAGAAGCCTGCGCACCACAACTCGAGAGTAGCCCCCACCCCTCACTGTGACTAGAGAAAGCCTACACAGCAACAAAAACAACACAGGCAAAAATAAAAATAAATAAATAAAAATTAAAAAATATATAATTAAAAAAAAAGAATGGAAAGATTTAGATGGTCTCTCTCTTGGAAAATTCCACAAATGAATATGGAGGGAAGGAAAAACTGTGACCCAGAGAAGGCTGCAATGAGAAGACGAAGCTACGGGGAGGGAACAGCTGCGAGAGTGGGGGCTGGGGAAGGTTGGGGGAGAGAAAAGGCCCGTTAGGCTTATAGGGAGCCCTGCTTCAAATCCCCTTCCCCACCCCGAAGCCTGGTCCTTTAGGGCAACCTCCAGGGATGTTTCCCAAACAGGAGCCCAACATGTAATTCTCCTGCTGAAAACCCTCCAGGAGAGTCCTCGCATTTAAAATGGAATCCATATTCCTTCCTGGGGTCTCCTAGGTCCTCTGACCTATAGGAGTAACTGACCCCGACACTCACTCACTCCACCACCGTGAGCACCAGGAGAGCGGGCCTGGCCCGCCTCACTCATGCTCTGACTCCAGAACCCAAAAGTATCCAGCAAATGGTCCCCAAATGAATGAAGGACTGAATGAGCGTAAGAACATGCTAGAGGGAAAAGCTGCCCTCGGCATCTCCCCCTTGGCTGATGACGACAGCCAGCGCCGTTCACTGCCAGCTTACTCTGTGCTGGGCACCACTGGGCGAGCTCAATCATTCAATCCTCATTAACTACCCGCTGGGGAGGGTGCCATTACCAACCCTGTTTATAGAGGAGAAGACAGGCACAGAGAGGGTAAGCCAGTTCTCCGGGACCGTTCAGCTAGTAGGTGGTGCAGCTGAGGCTTGGAACCCAGGCTGCCGGTCCCTGAGTCTGTGCTCTTAACCCTTGGACTTGACTGTCACCTGCCGCCAGGTGACAAGAAGAATGGACCGCTGATGGCTCCTTACGGGCAGGCAACCCAGCCTGGGGGCTAGATCCTTCCATTTTCCCAGGGAATTAGGAATCAAGCTTTTTTAAAAAATGCATAAAATATTTTGAATTAAAGTGTTATCAAGTGACTAAGTCTCTTATCAATTGTGTGAGTCCCAAAACCATTATCTGGGGGGCAAGTTGAGCCCACAGGCTTCAAGAGTCTTTTCAGAGTCTTTTCGAGTCTACCAGCTTGGCCTTCCAGATGCTGGAGGACAGCCGTGGCATCTTCCTCCCAGGATGAGCTGTGCCCCTGTCTTCACAGTCGGATCTTCCAGGGCAGGCACTGAGCCTGATTTGGGCGTTTTGGGCACACTTGCAGACTGCCCGGCCCATGGTAATACATGTTCATTAACTTAATGGATGACTTCCTTCATGACTGGCTCCCAGTCCAATCGCCGCTTCTGAAGACTCCTGTATTTGTCTCCATCTCTGAGGGGTGGTCCCCAAAGGACTGTGTATGGGTGGAGCAGAGTGGATGGGATGGTGCCCTCCAGCACCCATTTCACCCTCTTCTGAGGGTGCCTCTTGGCTCACTAGAGGCCCAAAAGCCAGACACTGCGCTTCCCAGCCTCCCTCTTAGACAGGGTCTGGATGTGACATGGGTGCGGCTGACCCGATGGCCTCGTGGAAGGCAGGCGCAGCAGAGGTGAAGTGGAGATGAAGGGGACACACGCCAGCTGCTTCTGTGCCAAGCACGCGGTAGAGGCCAGGAGTGGTTTCATTCACGTCCCACCCCGGCTGGGTGAGCTGTGGGCGAGGTCTTTCTTCCACATGTCTCACTACAGACACAGGGTCGCTTGGAGGCCAGCGGCTGTGGCTCCTCGATCACAGTTCAGGTAGCACGTTCTTTCACTCACTTACTTACTTTTGGCTGTGCTGGGTCTTTGAGCTGCGCACGGGCTTTCTCTCGTGGCGTGCAGAGGCTGCTCTCTTAGGTGCGGTGTGTGGGGGCTTCTCACGGCGGTGGCTCCTCTTGTTGCAGGGCAGGGGCTCCAGGGCACGTGGGCTTCAGTAGTCGTGGCTCCCCGGCTCTTAGAGCACAGGCTCAATGCTTGTGACACCTGGGCATAGTTGCTCTGCAGCAGGTGAGCTCTTCCAGGGCCAGGAATAGAACCTGTGTGCCTGTACTGGCGGGCTGACCCACTGCACTGCTAGGGAGGTCCCAGGTGACACATTCTTGAGACTGATACCCCATCTTCCTCCTGTGTCCTAGGTAACAGCTTTCCTGGCCGGCCCGTTCGAGGATACTGGGTATACCACTCCTGGAAGCCCAGCTCAAGTTCATCCTCTTACCAGCCCAAGGATTTTGTAAGCACTCCCCCCATTCCCAGCCTTCCATTCATTTATGATTCAAATAGCCTGGGGGTCTCCACTGTTAGGCACTGACTGACCCCTGACGGACTGGGTACAGAAGGACAATTACAGCCTTCGTGGCCTCAGGAAGCCAGGGAATTAGCCATGATTAGGCCCTGGGAAGTGTGGGACCACAGGGAGAGACCAGGGAGGGATGCTAATTAATCTTAGGCCAAGTCTTTAAATTGCACAGACTCCGGAGCCAGCCATTAAGTCACCGTCTAAGACGCAAATAATGGCTCCTGATAATAGAAGGCACTCAAGACAGCTTGGAGAACTGTCTGAAGTGAAAAGTGGAGAAAGGCCTCATTAATGGGAAATTAATATTCATTGCTGGGGACAAAAGGAAGCCTCCGGGCTGTGTGACCCGAGGGCCTTGCTCATCAGCAGCGAGATGAGGCTTGGGAGTTAGGCTGGCAGGAACACCCCTGCCCATTTCATCCTAGATGCACAAAAGTACCTGCAGAGAAGCAGAGCCACTGGGTTTGGAGTCACAGGCCGAGGGTCCAAACCTCAGCCACTGTTCTCTGTCAGTATCTGTGGGAGCAGGCCACCTTATTACCTCTCTGGGCCTTGATTTCTTTAGTAGCACAATGAGGCTACTCATGTTCCTCTGGGGTCAGCAAAGATGGGCCAATAAAAAGCATTTACCGCTCATAGTCACTTGTTTGTGCGCGCATGCTCAGTTGTGTCCGACGCTTCGCAACCCCACGGACTGCAGCCCACCAGGCTCCTCTGTCCATGGGATTTCCCAGGCGAGAAGACTGGAGCGGTTGCCATTTCCTTCTCCAGGGGATCTTCCCAACCCAGGGATCTAACTGGTGGCTCCTGCACTACAGGCAGACTCTTCACTGCTGAGACATCAGAGAGCCCTAGTATGTGCCACAGACCCGAAGATGTGCTGTGTGCGGGGCCCTAGGTTATAGGTCACGGGGTCGCAAAGAGTCGGACACGGCTGAGCGATTGAGCACAGCGGGGCGCATACCGAGGTCACTTGCAGGGCAGGGGCTCCAGGGCACGTGGGCTTCAGTAGTCGTGGCTCCCCGGCTCTTAGAGCACAGGCTCAATGCTTGTGACACCTGGGCATAGTTGCTCTGCAGCAGGTGAGCTCTTCCAGGGCCAGGAATAGAACCTGTGTGCCTGTACTGGCGGGCTGACCCACTGCACTGCTAGGGAGGTCCCAGGTGACACATTCTTGAGACTGATACCCCATCTTCCCTCCTGTGTCCTAGGTAACAGCTTTCCTGGCCGGCCCGTTCGAGGATACTGGGTATACCACTCCTGGAAGCCCAGCTCAAGTTCATCCTCTTACCAGCCCAAGGATTTTGTAAGCACTCCCCCCATTCCCAGCCTTCCATTCATTTATGATTCAAATAGCCTGGGGGTCTCCACTGTTAGGCACTGACTGACCCCTGACGGACTGGGTACAGAAGGACAATTACAGCCTTCGTGGCCTCAGGAAGCCAGGGAATTAGCCATGATTAGGCCCTGGGAAGTGTGGGACCACAGGGAGAGACCAGGGAGGGATGCTAATTAATCTTAGGCCAAGTCTTTAAATTGCACAGACTCCGGAGCCAGCCATTAAGTCACCGTCTAAGACGCAAATAATGGCTCCTGATAATAGAAGGCACTCAAGACAGCTTGGAGAACTGTCTGAAGTGAAAAGTGGAGAAAGGCCTCATTAATGGGAAATTAATATTCATTGCTGGGGACAAAAGGAAGCCTCCGGGCTGTGTGACCCGAGGGCCTTGCTCATCAGCAGCGAGATGAGGCTTGGGAGTTAGGCTGGCAGGAACACCCCTGCCCATTTCATCCTAGATGCACAAAAGTACCTGCAGAGAAGCAGAGCCACTGGGTTTGGAGTCACAGGCCGAGGGTCCAAACCTCAGCCACTGTTCTCTGTCAGTATCTGTGGGAGCAGGCCACCTTATTACCTCTCTGGGCCTTGATTTCTTTAGTAGCACAATGAGGCTACTCATGTTCCTCTGGGGTCAGCAAAGATGGGCCAATAAAAAGCATTTACCGCTCATAGTCACTTGTTTGTGCGCGCATGCTCAGTTGTGTCCGACGCTTCGCAACCCCACGGACTGCAGCCCACCAGGCTCCTCTGTCCATGGGATTTCCCAGGCGAGAAGACTGGAGCGGTTGCCATTTCCTTCTCCAGGGGATCTTCCCAACCCAGGGATCTAACTGGTGGCTCCTGCACTACAGGCAGACTCTTCACTGCTGAGACATCAGAGAAGCCCTAGTATGTGCCACAGACCCGAAGATGTGCTGTGTGCGGGGCCCTAGGTTATAGGTCACGGGGTCGCAAAGAGTCGGACACGGCTGAGCGATTGAGCACAGCGGGGCGCATACCGAGGTCACAGGTGAGAAGCAGGGCAGCGCTGAACCGTGTCTATTCCCACATGTAAACTAGGCGCCCAATGCAAGTGCGATGCGTGAAGCAGGACGCGCACAGCTGCTGCTCTGGGACAACCCAGAGGGAAGTGGGGGGAGGGCGGTGGGAGGGGGGTTCAGGACGGGGGTCACATGTGCACTGTGGGTGAGTCACTTCGATGCACAGCAAAAACCACCACAATGTTAAAGTAATTAGTCTCCAATTAAAATTAATTAATTAATTAAAAAAAAAAATCTCTGAAACTGATCAAGCCCCATAGCAATCCACTGTTGCCATGAGCCTCCAGATCTAAACCAGCCAGTTCCCTGACCCCATATTAGGTGAAATACCCATCCTACTACCCACCCTACAGCATGCTAACCAGTCACTTAAGGCCACCACTCCAGCAGAAACTTTCTCTACCTTGAGGCTATAAAAATTGCCTACTAGCCTGTGAAAGGGTTGCCAGCTTGCTGTTCTAACAGCGTCTCCCTCTCCAATAAACTTTATTCTCCTCTCATTCTGTCTCATGTCTGGAAATTATTTTCCAACTCGCATATGGACCATGACAGTATATATACATATGTGTGTGTGTGTGTGTGTGTATACATATATATGTATGTATTGTGTGTGTGTACATATATATATGTACATGTATGTATGTTGCTCAAGCCTCATCTCAGATCACGTGAGCCAGAATCTCTGAGGGTGGGGCCTGAGCATCCCAAGTGATTCTAATGCACAGTGAGGGTCCCCCTGGTCCCAGATAAGGCTGAGTAACCACAACGGAAGGTGTAAGGACTATAGGAGCAAGAACGCCAAGCTTGGAGCAACAGATTTGGATCTGAATCTTAATTCCACCTTTTCTTAGTGATTTATCTTGGAAAGCTCACTTAACATTTCTGAGCTTTTGTGCCCTCAGCGTCCTTAAAATAGGAAGGTCATGGGATTTCCCTAGTGGTCCAGTGGTTAAGACTCTGTGCTTCCAATGCAGGGGCACAGGGGTGTTTGCAGAACTAAAGATTCTGTGTGCCACATGGCATGGCCAAAAAAAAGGAGGAAGGACTTTGGAATATATCCTGCAGGTCTGCTGTGAGGGCAAAGGAGAGGAGTCATGTGGCAGTTTAGCCCACGCCTGATACCGGCAGGTGCTCAAAAAAGCAAGCTGCTGAACCAGCAGCATCGGTAGCAACCTGATGTGGCATCTCAGGTCTGTGGGTTGGGGGTGTTGTCTTCCACACCCACTGTATCCTCGGCATCTGAGACCGTGCCTGGCATATCACAGGTGCTTAATAAAACCAGCTGTGAGAATGCATCATTACGACGGGATGTGAGTCTGACCTGTGATGCTGTGAGTCTGACCTGGGGTGGCCCATCCAGAAGGGGGGATCATGTCACGGAGAGGGCTGACGGGTCCCCAGGGCTCCTCCACTCTCCAGAGGCCAGCGCCACAGGCAGAGAGGGCACCACGGCAGTGCCCAGCTAGACCCGCCTCCTATACGCTTGGGGATTCTGAACACTCTACGTTTCTGCTGTCACAAGAAGCCTGCTCCTCATTCTAAAGTGTGAGCTGGGGCCACCGTCCTGACTCTGCCCAGGGTTTCCAGACCTGATGCCATCCTCGGCGCTGGACTTTGCTGGGAGCTGTCCGTGCACTGCGTCTCAAAGCCTCTTCAGCTTCTCGAAACAGCGTTCTTCGTCCACAATCTGCACAGAGATGAGGCGAAGAGAACTGGTGAGCCCCCCAAAATGAGCCCACACTGATGGTGGTTTTGTCTACCGCGCCCATCGGGGTGCCCAGGGTCGTATCTGCGAAGCTCTTCATTTTCATCTCACTCTTTGTAGCCACAAAGCATCAGAAAACAAGCTAAATGGGGACTTCCCTGGTGGTTCAGCAGTTAAGAGCCCATGCTTCCAATGCAGAGGGCATGGGTTTGATCCCTGGTTGGGGAACTAAGATCTCACATGCTGAGCAGTGGGGCCAAAAAAAAAAAAGAGAGAGA
Organism: Madoqua kirkii; assembly: GCA_006408675.1. NCBI lineage: Eukaryota > Metazoa > Chordata > Mammalia > Artiodactyla > Bovidae > Madoqua > Madoqua kirkii. The sequence goes on along the minus strand of SJYC01144468.1, from coordinate 33,777 downwards.
GAGAGAGAGAGCTGAATGCCCAACAACAAGGGATGGGGAGTCAGTCACAGCCTCTCATCTATGGAACAGTAGATATAACAGTGGGCAGCTGAACTGGGCAGTCTACATACAAAAGGAGCGTCTCTAAATACAGAGGCAGGTCAGGACAGCATGCACAACAGGCCCGCCAGAGGAGGGGCGAGGGGAGAGCACTGCCGAATGACTGAACATACTCCTGGGGACCCAAATTCAGAAACTCCCATTAACGCCCTTCCCTGAACCCCAGCAAGGCCTGCTTCTCCTAACCAGCAGCTCAGCCTAACTCTCCCCTGTGAAAGCTAGGAGAGCCCATCCCATTTCCCTCTTTGCCCTGGGGGCTAGGAAACTCAAGCTAAACTCCAAGTTGAAATGCAGTGACTCTCCTTGGGGAAGGTTTAAAGATACCATTTTCTCCTTCTTTCCCCTTGTATCCATTTTTATTGCCTGTTAATGGCTTGGGATCTTACATACCTATGAGCCAATGAGTTGGAACACAAATCAAGAATAGTGTGCTACAGGGAACTTTGCTCAGTGTTATGTGGCAGCCTGGATGGGAGGGGAGTTTGGGGAAGAATGGATACATGGATATGTATGGCTGAGTTCCTTTTGCTGTCCACCTGCGAGTATCACAACACGGTGAATCAGCTATACTCCAATATAAAATAAAAACTTTTTTAGAACATTATTGTGTGCTGGACATTTTAGACTTCTTATCATTCAGTCCTTCTGGGAAATCTGAAGGTAGGCATAATCACTCCCATTTTACTGAGGATCAAAGAGGACCCAACTGTCAGAGGTCTCAAAGCTAGAAAGGGGCAGAATAGGGTTTGAACCCAACCCAAGAGTCGACACGACTGACCGACTTCACTTTCACTTTTCACTTCCATGCATTGGAGAAGGACATGGCAACCCACTCCAGTGTTCTTGCCTGGAGAATCCCAGGGACAGGGGAACCTGGTCGGAGGCCGTCTATGGGGTCACACTGAGTCGGACACGACTGAAGCGACTTAGCAGCAGCAGCAGCAGCAGCAGCAGCAGCAGCAGCAGCAGCAGCAGCAGCAGCAGCCTTGTTCCAAATCCTCTTCTCGTAAGTCAGCAGCACACTGCCCTCTCAGACAAAATGGCAAGTCTTGAAAGGTACTCTGGCACTCATTCATTCCATGTTAAAGATGAGAAAAACAAAAGTGCGGTGGGACCAAATGGATTCCCCAAAGCAACACGGCCAAACTGTGTCTGACTCCTGTGTGTGTGTGTGTGTGTGTGTGTGTGCGCACGCTTAGTCATTCAGTCATATCTGACTCTTTGAGACGCCATGGACTATAGCCCACTAGGCTCCTCTGTCCCTGGGATTTTGCCATTTCCTACTCCAGGGGCTCTTCCCTACCCAGGGGTCGAACCTGTGTCTCTTGCATCAGCAGGCACTTCGCCACCTGCGGAGCCCCAGTCTGACTCCTACGTGCTGTTATTTCATTCATTTGTGCTAAGTAGCTTCAGTTGTGTCTGACTCTCTGTGACTTCTTTATGGACTGTGGCCCGCCAGCCTCCTCTGCCCATGGGATTCACCAAATCATTTTGGGGGCCTATTTAGGGCTAACCATTGAATCGGGTGTCTTCAATTCCACTTCCAGATTTTATTTCATGGGTCCTTTTATTATAGGATACATGAAATCCGATTAAAGTCTGTAGAGTATGGATTTGGAATCAATTATCACAGGGGTTAGGTACTGAAGTTAAGACATAGTGATTGAAAATCAAGTCTCACTAAAATTATCCTGCTGCTGCTAAGTTGCTTCAGTCGTGTCCGACTCTGTGCAACCCCATAGACAGCAGCCCACCAGGCTCCCCCGTCCTGGGATTCTCCAGGCAAGAACACTGGAGTGGGTTGCCATGTCCTTCTCCAATGCATGAAAGTGAAAAATGAGAGTGAAGTTGCTCAGTCGTGTCTGACTTCTAGCGACCCCATGGGCTGCAACCTACTAGGCTCCTCCGTCCATGGGATTTTCCAGGCAAGAGTACTGGAGTGGGGTGCCATTGCCTTCTCTGAAAATTATCCTAGACCTTTCCTTAAACGATTGGTACATGAGATCCAGGAAATGTAAAAGCCAGGAATTGACTTCTCTAGTCTCCTTTGCCCTGCAGGAATGGACGCCAAGACTAGTTTAAAAAGAAGTTAAAAAAAAAAAAAAAAAGAATCAAGAATCTCTCTCTCTCTCTCTCTCTGTCTCTCGTTTTCATGCTGTCTCTTTGTGGCCAAGTGAACAGAGTTAACTTGCACGGGCTCACTAGTTTCTGTGCGTGGGATGTGGCTCCATCGTCCCTCATTTGTCAGCAGAGCTGGTGCTGACTTGGCAGTCCTGTGCTCACCATGAGTCCCCTCGGTGTGGGAGGCGCTTCTGGAAAAGTCGGAGTGGACGGCTTTCCGAGGGGACGTCTTCAGTTCAGAGTTGGCCCCGTTGACGTAGACCGAGAACCCCTGTTCCAGGTGCTCCAGCCTTAACTGCACGGGGTCCTTGGTTTTCAGATGCTTTAATATCCTGGAAGAGAAACGATCATCAGCATCTCATCGGAGGAGCCTGAGCCACCGCCCACCCCCACGTGGGGAGGGACCTGCAGCTCTGACAGGCAAGCATTTCTAATCAGAGGCCGGGTGGCGGGCGCCCAGCTGTTCATCTATAAACAACCCTAAGAGGCCCATTACACACATGGAGGAGCAGGGAGGGGGAGGCTCCGCGGGCCCTGCTTTCGTTCTGAGGCTCAAAGGTACATCAAAACCCGGGTTCCATCCTTGCCCCACTGTGGCACAGGGACAGAAGCAGCTGTGTGCGCACTGCTACACACGGCCTGGATTTCCTGGGGTGATCCCAGTTTCGGGCACCTCCCCTTGGTGTGGACAGCAGCACTGTGTTCCCCGTGGAACAAAATGTGGTCTAAGCCTCTGTGAGAGAGATTTCACGAAACACATCCTCATGTTAGAAAACAGCTGCCATCACGCCAGGCGGACTGATTTTGGGCTTCAGGAAATAAATGTGTTCTCCAACACCCCTGATATCCCAAATGTCATCATTTTACATTCAGATGCAGTTTAACAATATACCAGTGCAGGCTTTGTTCAAGATTAAGGATGTGATGATCAAACCCTTTGCCTGCAAGGCGCTTGGCGTGGCCGTGGCCAGGTTCCTTGTTCAGCTTTCTCCAGAGTCCAACCTCGCACTTTGGCTTTGCCCTTTCCCCACTCCTGACGGTCCCTGCCTTAGACAGTGCCCAATGTCCATTTCAGAACTGCTCCCATCTGACGTCAGCCCTTCAGAGCCTTTCCAAATGCCTGCACACACTCCTGCACCAACTAGATTTCTTTTCGCAGAAGGAGAAATACAAACAACCATGGCGGCAAAAAATAAAAATTAAAAAAGCGGATCCTCTTCAGTGACTAAATAAGTTCCTACCCAAGTAGCAAAATGTAAATGTTTAAAAGCAGTAGTGGGATTTCCCTGATAGTCCGCTAGATAAGAATCTGACTTCCAATGCATGGAACACAGGTTTGATCCCTGGTCTAAGATCTCACGTGCCACGGGACAACTAAGCCCACTGGCCACGACGACTCAGCCCATGTGCTCTGGAGTCTGCTCACTACAAGCAGAGAAGCCTGTCTGTTGCACCTGTGCCCAGTAAAGAGCGTTTTTAAATAGAATAGTAGCGGTAAAACCAGAAAGGTAGAAGCCAAACTCTGTTCTGAATGCTTTGTGTGCGGTGGGTGCGTAGTCACTTCCGTCGTGTCCGACTCTTGCAACCCCATGGACTGCTGTCTGCCAGGTGCCTCTGTCCATGGGATTCTCCAGGCATAAATACTGGAGTGGGTTGCTGTGCCCTTCTCCAAGGGATCTTCCTGACCCAGGGATGGAACGAACCAGAATCTCTTACATCACCTGCACTGGCAGGTGGGTTCTTAACCCTTAGCGCCACCTGGGAAGCCCCTCTAAACTAGAGTCAACTCCCACAGTTTGAGATAAGTCCCATAAAGTTGAGGCAAACACTGTATTCGTGAATACTGAACCACTCTTTATACGGTGAATACAGGATTTGGTTCCTGTGAGCCTCTGGTCACAACGTGTTCATCAGCCGATCAAAATAAAACCTTGCTTTATGTGTGTTTCCGTTTAAAGGTACCCTATTTAATATATCGGGCTTCTCTTGTGGCTCAGCTGGTAAAGAAACTGCCTGCGATGCAGGAGACCTGGGGTCGATCCCTGGGTTGGAAAGATCCCCTGGAGGAGGGAAAGGCTACCCACTTCAGTATTTAATATCTACTGATACTTAATACAGCAACAGTGAATCATGCCAGCAGCACTCCAGCTCATGACTGAATGAAGCTTAACTAACACGTGTATTTCCTCCACAGGGGACATCATAGCCTTCTCAGGCTTAGGAATGTGGGGCAGCACTTCAACCTTACGCCAGGGACCAGTTTAAACAGGGAATGCACCACTGAAAAACACAAAAATGTAAAAAACAGGACACTAAGTAAAACACAAAAAGGATACTTTACTGTAGGTGGTAAGGGCTTCCCAGGTGGCACAGTGATAATTCACCTGCCAACGCAGGAGATGCGGGAGATGCGGGTTTGATCCCTGAGTCAGGAAGATCCCCTGGAGGAAGAAATGACAACCCATTCCAGTATTCTTGCCTGGGAAATCCCATGGACAGAGGACTCTGGTGGGCTACAGTCCATGGGGTTGCAAACAGTCGGACATGACTAAGCATGCACGCAGTGTAATAAAAAGCCCTGTAAGTATGGATTCAGGGGTTACAAACATTTTAGTGGGTGGATAAATCTGCAAAGATGGAATAAGGACTGACTGTATTAAGACTTTAATCTTTACAACAACCCTATGGGGTCATTAATTTTCTTAACCTCATTTAATAGATAAGGAAACTGGAGCACAGAGAGGTTAAGTAACTTGCCCGAGGTCACACAGCTAGTATGGCAGCGAGGCTAGGATGCAAATTGAAGCAGTGTGGCTCCAGAATCTTCACCACAACAAAGACAACTTCAAGAGCTAGCAAGCTGAAACTGACACGCTTAGACATGGCTGGAAACAGAACATGTTATGCGCTTGGTTTTGCTCAGTCAGCAAATAGTTTCTGATCAGGAACAATGGTCGGCATCCAGTCCTAACTACACCAGGGTAGTGGAAACGGAGAGCTCTTGTAGCTATTATTATGAAGATTCTGTCGAAACATGGGGGATGTTTGTGATCTGTTCAGAGAGGGGTGGAGGAAGCAGGATAAAAACAGTGCCTAGGCGATAAGCGCAAAGTTGGAAAAAAGTGTGTTTGTGGGACCCAGAGTGGAAGGTGATAGATGTGAAAATTAAATCAGCTTTGGAGGGAGGGTGGCGGCATTGTGGGTGATTTCTTTGTTTGCTTTTTTAAATGTTTCTTTGGCGGTTGATACATCCATCTTTTCGGCAATCGTGGCAGGAACATTCATTACACACTGCTTATCTCTTGCCAGCCTCTGAAGCCTGGGAGATGCCTGATTGTTGGGCAACAGCATAAAACAGAAGGAAAACACAAGTAACTAAGAGACAGTTTCCAAACACGGCAGGAGCTGCGCTCTCTGGTGCAAACAGTCAAAGGACGCAGTGGATACCAGTGGTCCCCGGGGAGCAAGAGCAGGGAACCCAGGCCCTGCAAGACCCTGGATGGCCGGCAGGTGGAAAAATCTGACCACCTGGACAGGCAGCGCCTGCCTTAACTTCCTTCCAGAGACCACCTTTTCTCCTGATGCTTCCTGAACGGTCGCCGAGGCATCCCGCTACCCAAGCTCTGTGGTGGGTGCTCCACGTGGGTCTCTCTTTAAGCAGACTGATTTATGAAAATGTGGACTCATGAAACTGATAAACGAGGAGATAATTAGTCAGACTGTGAAAGGACTCACTAGAGGAACTCCTCTACTGCAGCTGAGTGCATCAGGAATACCCACGTGGCATCAAAGAAAAGTGGGTGTTTTTTTAATGGATAGGCTACTTTGCATAAAAAATGCCCTTGCTGTCCGGGGTTCAGGAAAATCAGATTCAGTCCCCCGCCCTGGTGGAGATGGAGCCCCCAAGCACCTGCTGCCCTATCACACTCTGTCCCCTTCCAGCAGGGGCCCCCAGCCTCTGGGACCTAACGCCTGATGATCTGCGGAGAGAGCTCATGGAATGATAATAGAAATAAAGAGCACAATATGTGTAATGTGTTTGAACCACCCCGAGACCATCCCCCTCACCCGGCCCATGGAAAAATCGTCTTCCATGGAACCAGACCCTGGTGCCAAAATGGGTTGGGGACCACTGCCTTAGAGATTCTGTAGGTTTCACATCACGAGTCTCCCTGCCTCCTGCTGCAGTGTAGTATCTGTGTGGCTGTTTATTCTCCCTTCACGCCCCCACCTTGGGTGTGGGGTCTGTGCTGAGGGCAAGGAAAGGTGAGGAATACTCTGAGAACCTATTTCTGGAACTCAAGGTCGAGCAGGAGAGAGAAGGCATGGACGTGCATTCTAATATAGCCCCCGGGCATCTAACCATGTCGCAGGCATCGTTTCTGCTCGTCTCGTGATGACCTTCGGGGGCACTTGTACAGAGAGCTCTTTTATACAGAAGACGAAGTGGAAACGCTGAGCTAGGGCACAGGGAGGCACAAGGGACTATGCCCGGGGACGCGAGATGCTTGACATGGGTGTCAGGGCACAAGCAGGGGTTCAAGTGAGGAGAGGGCTCAGCTGAGCTCCAAGGACAGGAAGCACGTTGCTCACAGGTCTGCTCGTGACCTGGCTTATGACAACTGTCGTGGTTTACAGACGTCTTGGCTGCTCTGTGACTGTGGGCAGGCCACATGGCTCCTTTGGACCTCAGGAAACCCCAGGGTCAACCGAGGGGTTCTCTAAGTGTCACGCATTCAAGGATTATCTGGATTTTCTTTTTTTAATTTGGCTGTGCCAGGTCTTAGTTGTGGCATGTGGAATCTAGTTCCCGAACCAGAGGTCGAACCCAGGCCCCCTGCATTGGGAGTGCAGAGTCCCAGCCACTGGAACACCCAGAGAAGTCTCTCAGCTCACTTTCAAGAAGACATATTTATCACCAAAAAGATGATGATGATGATGGAGAACGTATATTTGGATGGGTGGGCTTACTGCAGACTCTCCAGCACCTTGTCCTGCTCAATCCTTCACTGGCCCAGGAATTAAGATCCTGGCATTGGCCTGTTTTATAGATGTACTTGTCCAAGGTCAGAGAGTCGAGGAAGCGGCTGGGATTTAAATTCTGGTCCATGAGGCTCCAGAGCTCATCTCCCTGCCACGTCATCCTGCCGTTTCCTGTCTCCTTACCAGGCATCACGCCTCAGAGCTCCACACAAGCAGAGTTCAGAGGAGAGGCAGTGGCTCCCAGGTAGGGCTTTTCGGAGGCAGTGGCATTTGAATGACGCCTTGAAGGATGGAGAGGCAGGGGACAGTGGTGCAAGGAGCCTGCCATTCCTCCTAGAACCGAGTGGCTCACAAGCTCCAGTATTTGTCCTCTAGGAGGTCACCTGCCTCCATCCATGTGGGCGGAGGTGGCGTGGTACAGAGGACTGAGCTCCGTGCTGGAGGCTCTGCCATTTCCCAGCTTTCTTGGGCAAGGCCCTACACCTCTGGGGCCTGTCTCCTCTCCTGTAAAATGAGACCCAGGATGCCTAAGCTCATGAGGATGGAAGGGGATGCCAGAGAAGCTCCAGCTCAGAGAGGCCCTGTGCAAGACCCTCTCGGAGCTGGTTCTCCCCTTTCTTCCTCTTCCTAAATCTTCTCATGAGGCAGTGGGTTTACCTCTCAATTGGGTACATTTTCCTGTAAGTTTCCCTCTAACAACCTTTTTTTCAAAAAAAAAAAAAAACACACACACACAATACCATCGCTGGATTCTTAGATCTTAGACCTGCCACCCTCTAGCGTGTATATTACAGCCCCGCTCGGCCTTTAGCTCTTAACTGTTCCTCCTGTCTCAGCCCTTTGATGATTTGGGCTGCTTTTTCGTGGGTCCTGTTAGGCATGATTACATCTTTCATGAGGCCACCGAGTGAGCAGAATCACCAAGCATCCTCTGGGCGAGGGTTGTGCACGGGTCAACAAGAGCTGCCTCATCTCCCTTACCCTCCCTGGTCCTCTCCTGGAGCTCATGGTCACTCTCTGCCCCTTCTGGCCCAGTCCCAGGTAGCCTTGTGCTCACCTGCCACTGCTGGCGGGAGTTCCTTGAAGGCTAGGGCTGTGTGGCAGACACCTGTTCTTTTCATTTGTCCAGTCACTCGCCCCCGTCTTCCCAAACACAGCTCAGATTCCCCTTGAGAACTGGCCCCCTCCTCCTCTTACTCCACGTGGTTTGAATGAGACTCACACCTTTGCTCAGTTTCATGGGGTGGCCCAGGAGGGGCCAGGCAGACTCTGCCACCCCACCAGGCACAGGGCGGCGGTTGGCTCATGGATGGAAACTCAGGACTTTTGAGTGAGGATGGGCCTCAGCACTTCTGCTGGAACTATTAAGAAAGATGTGTTTTCTTCCTCTAGAGGTAGAATGTCAGTGGGTTTCCAGGGACTGCCTTGGCCTCTGTGAGGAAGGTACCTTTGTGAGATGGTTCCAAGGTAAGAAAACAGAACTGAGAGATGGAGAGTGACTGATTTCCGTGACCCACTTTGAGTACCTGGATCCAACTATGCCTGAAGCCCGCCTATCATCCTGGATTTGTTTATTTCACAAGGCAATAAGTTTCACTGTTTAAAGTCATTTACTTCGGGTTCCTGTCCCTTCGAGCAGAGGAGCACTGACTAAGACAGCCTGTGTCTCCCTCATTGCAATGTTCTCCTTCGTACTAGTGGCAGGTACTGAGAAGGTACTCAGTGGAATCTTGCTGAAAGAATAAAAGAAAAACCTGATCAGCATTCTGTGGGTAGCTGTGTTCCAGACAGGTCTCTAAGAACTCAGCCCAGTGACTATACACCCCCCTCTTGGGTCCCAGGCAACCCAGTAAACAGACTGAGTTTTCACCTCCCTCTGTGCTCAATATGAAGTTCAGAGGCTGGGATTTCCCTGGTGGTCCAGTGGTCACAACTTCACCTTCCAGTGCAGGGGGTGAGGGTTTGATCGCTGGTCAAGGAGTTAAGATCCCACGTGCCTTGTGGCCAAAAAACCAAAACAAAAAAACAGAAGCAGCGTTGTAACAAATTCAGTGAAGACTTTAAAAACAGTCCACGTAGAAAAAAAAAAAAAAGTTTTAAAAAGGCTCAGAGGCTGGTTTTCAATCCAGTCATTTTTCTAATTCGTGTATAATTGCTTTACAATGTTGTATGAGTTTCTCCTGTACAGCAAAGTGAATCAGCTCTATGTGTATAGATCTATATGTATAGATCTATATACACGTGTATATGTACCCTCCATCTTGAACCTCCTTCCCACTCTACCCAGTCTTAGAAGTAGATTTCCAACTCAATTCAGTTTATCCCTACAGAAAACCCTCCATAGTGAACTTAGAGCCACTGGCAACCCTGGCAGATTTCTCTCCTCTGGATTACTGATGATAGTGTCAAACAAAACCTAAATAAGAAAAAAAAAACAACAACAAAACCTAAATAAGAAAGTGCGGTGAATTTGTTGGTGGTCCAGTGGTTAGGACTCTATTTCCACCACAGGAGGCGCAGATTCAATCCCACCTGCTGCGTGACACGGCTGAAAAAAAAAAAAAATGTAGGGCCCAGCCCACCATTTCCTAGCTGCATGACACTGGGCAAATGCTTGCTGTTCTGGCCTCCACTTCCTCATCCGTAAAATGGATGAAATAACTGCCTTATTGGGCAGTGTGTGGATAAAACGAGCTGATGGGGGTGAGCTGCCTGCCACACAGCTGGCACTTCAGCAAAGGTGCCTTTTCAGGCTTGATCTGATGCCAGCTCCGGAGCATTCCCACTCTGCATATGTCGCCATTTGGAGGCGTTTCTAGCTTTACCTTCTAATTCCCTGTCATCAAGCCAGCTCCCTCTCGGTGACAAACACATCTCCCAAATTTTATGGCAGCTCCATTTGGACATTTTTTAAATTGCCTTTGTGCTGCGGCCTCCTCTCCGGCTCTTCTCAGCTATGCTATTGGCCGGTGCCTCTTTGATCACACACGTATTGATCCCTCGATTAATGAGAAGTAATTTGCTCAGGAGGAACTATGACACTCTCCTCCCAGACAAGTCACGTGTATACGATTCAATGATCGCCCAGGTGTTCGGTGGCACCATCCAGCCTGCCAGAAACTGAATAAAAACATTCTGTTCCCTGGCATTAATGATGATAAAAACCCACATTGGTATAATCAGCACAAGTCTGGGTTTGAGGTTGCCCCTGGGACGGAGGGAGATGAGCACAGAGCAGCTGGGCACATGGGATGTTGCCTGGCATTTCTGGCTTGTCTTGGAGAGTTTATCTATTCAAAGGTGTTCTACTGGGGGCAGGATTGCCTTGCATGCAGCATTTGGAATGAGGGCAGGTCTCGTCATAGATACTGGAGGTCTTAGTGAAATTTAGTAAGAGGACAGGTAGGCAGGGATGCTAAACCCCTACAACACATAGGGCAATCCTGTACATTAAAAGCTTTCCCGGTGCAACACGCCTCCAGGGCCCCAGCTGACAAGCACCCGGAATCCAGCCCATCAGAGAAGGGCTGAATTCATATTCAGAATAACAACCCTCAGACTCTCTTGCCTACAAGACCCCAAGCACAGCCCCAAAGCACAAAGTCCCAAATAAGTTTTCCCTGTCCTTCCCGCTCCTGCAGATCTGGGGGGGTGTGGAGCTGTAGTATCTTTCTGTCTATTTGGGGTTTTGATTTGAAATCATTACCAACATCTTGGGGGAGGGGGGCTTTCCAGGTGGTGCTAGGGGTAAAGAACCTGCCTGCCAGTGCAAGAGACCCAAGAGATGCAGGTTCGATCCCTGGGTCAGGAAAATCCCCTGGAGGGGGGCATGGCAACCCACCCTATTTTTATTGCCTGGAGAATCCTATGGACAGAGGAGCCTGGCAGTCTACAGTCCACAGGGTCACAAAGAGCTGGACACAACTGAAGCTTCTTAGCACGTACACACCGACATTTTAAAACTCAGGATATTTCACCACACGAGTCCAGATTTTCAGTGTCTCCTATCTCCTTGGGGGATCCGAACCCCTGGGCCCGTGAGAGTTCCAGGCGCCCACTGTCCCCACCGAGCTAGCTCATTCACTGCCTGACCCCTCCTAGCATCTCAGTTTGCAAACCCAGCTTTCCCCAAGGTTCCAGGGCCTGAAGATGAACCATAATGAACTGCAAGTGAACTTGCACAGCCTTGCAAAGGCCAGGAGAACATAATACTCTCCAACCAGACCACAGCTTTGACCTCAGTACACATGGCATCAGGCTGCAGGTTTTTTATGAGAACCAGCACTGCAGAGTCAAATCAGGACTGACAGCTTTAAACGACACTGACCAACTTCAAACACAAGTGTAAAAGGACTCTCCCTTTACATAACAAGGCATGATTACAGGCTCAGATTTCCGGGGACCTTCAAAGCCTGTGAGATCACAGGCTAGGTTATTCACACACGGGCCCTGCCAAATTCTAGCTTTTCTTAACAAACCCAGCTTCTCCCAGAACGGAGGCACAGAGTCGAGAAGCAGGCCCCACACGTCTGACGGTTTGCTACAGTTCAATCGAAAGATGCGATTAAATCAGTGAATGGAGAAATAGGAACTGGGATGGCAGATATTATTCCAAGCCTCCGCGTGGAGGGCGACTGCAGCCCGTTCCAATGTGAAACCGCGCCTGCACGCTCTTAATAACTCTAAATAGGCTTTTGATTTGGTTAATATCAAGGGCTGCTGTCGGGCGGCTGCATCTTACCGGTTCCTCTGCTGGAGCAATATTAAATACTCATCGTGCTTCTCATCAAAGTCTGTCACCATGTCCTTAGCGTAACCCTGAAATGAAGAAACAGAGTGGTGTGTTGTCGGAATGCAGGGGAGCGTTTACTGAGGCCCAGGTACAGCACACACCCCACGGAGGCCGAGAAGCAGAGGCTGACCTTGACGAAGGCCCGGCTCCCCGGGCGCGTCACCGGGGCGACCCAGAGCCCCAGAGACTGTCTGACGGCCCAGTGGGTCTCGAACATACGCAACCAACAGTGTACGAGAAGGAGGAGGGTGATTTAACTCCCCAGCCTCACTGTTCATTCCTCCCATGCCCTAATAAAATCAAGGACTCCGAGAAGATTTGGGCTTTACTGTTTTCTCCATGCTCGTGATTTGGTGATCTCTATTGCCCTAACCAGATGGAACCCAGATCAGCTGTTTGAGAGAGAAATCGCATCTTTTTTTTTTCTTGCCACTGTGAGAGAAATGCCTGCTTATTATAAACAACTCCGTCATTACAAAAATATAGGATGCAGAGAGCGAAGGTCCCTTTGAAGCAGACGTTTGTGGTTTTCTGCTTCCCCTTCTGGTCACAGAACTCTGGATTTCTTTGGGGGAACCATTCAGTCCCTTTTCGCAGTTCGCTGGCCTCCTCAGATGCCCTTGAAAGTTCCTTTGGTCTCCGCTCAGGTCACATGACCTTGACCTTGGTCAAGGCCCATCAACACAGTACTTCCCCTTGCCACAAGGATCCACTGGTCAGGGGATGAGCTTCAGCCTGAGCCTGGCCCTTGAAAGTGAGCCCAAGGACTTTACTGATACTCCTGGGGAAAAGCTATTCTCTTTCCACTCGAGTGCTAAGGTAACAAGACGCAGGCTTGGAAATGCCTGAGAACAAAGTCGAGAAAGAAGACAGCAGATCCCAGTGATGCAGAGACGGAGAGTCCTAATGACATAATTTGAGCCCCTGGATCCACCCATGCCTGAAGAAGTGTCTGGACAACTTAGTTATGACCCTAACGTTATTTTATTTCAACTGAGTTTCTGTCATTTGCGGCCAATAGAATTATAAGTCATATACCATGGCCTGATCATTAAAGATAACCCCTATTAAAGACTTTTACAGCCCTGTGGGGGGTGGGGGGTGCTGCTGCTGCTGCCGCCAAGTCGCTTCAGTCATGTCCGACTCTGTGCGACCCCATAGACAGCGGCCCACCAGGCTCCTCCGTCCCTGGGATTCTCCAGGCAAGAACCCTGGAGTGGGCTGCCATTTCCTTCTCCAATGCATGAAAGTGAAAAGTGAAAGTGAAGTCGCTCAGTCGTCTCCGACTCTTAGCTACCCCATGGACTGAGCCTACCAGGCTCCTCTGTCCATGGGATTTTCCAGACAAGAGTACTGGAGTGGGGTGCCATTGGAAAATGTATAATAAAGTATAAATATTAAAAGTGACATACAGACCTCCCTAGTGGTGAGGTGGATAAGAATCTGCCTGGCAATACAGGGGACATGGGTTCAATCCCTGGTCTGGGAAGAGTTCACATGTCCAGGAGTAACTAAGCCTGTGTGCCACAACTACTGAAGCCCGTAAACCCAGAGCCTGTGCTCCGCAACAAGAGAAGTCACTGCAGGGAGAAGCCCGCACACCCCAGCCAAGAGTAGCCCCCATTCAAGGGAACTAGAGAAATCCCACAAGCAGTGGCAAAGACCCAGCGCAGCTAAAAACAAATGAATAAAGTCACATAGGTAATACCAGTAAAGCCTCCATTATGATTCGATACATATTCCACTAGATGTTTTTCTTTGCTTATAATATACATATATCTACATTTATAAACGCACACACATTCTTCTAAACGAAAGTAGGGTCATACTGTAAACTATGCTTTGCCATCTTCTATGCTCCCTGGGTTGGGAAGATCCCCTGGAGAAGGAAATGGCAATCCGCTCCAGTATTCTTGCCTGGAGAATTCCATGGACAGAGGAGCCTAGTAGGTTACAGTCCACGGGGTCGCAAAGAGTCGGACTCGACTGAGCGGCTTCAGCTCACCTCACCTCACCTCACGCTTAACTAACTTAACTAAAGAGACGGTGTTAGCTTCTAGTCACAAGTCAGACAGATTAAGTGTTAAATGGCAAGTGAGACGCTTGTAATAGAAACACAATTTGTGTGAAAATCCTAACAATTATCATGGGGAGAAGAAAAAAAGAATTTCCATCATTCTTTTCTTAGCTTCTCAAAATCTGCCTTGCACCCCATTAATCTACCAGAACTCTTCCCAAGGGTGAGCCATAACCTCCTTAAGCAAATATGCTAGCTCTTTCCGACTTCATCCTTTTCCATTGATCTGGGGCCATGGGGAGCTGTTCCCACCCATCCGTTCCCCAAATCCTTCCCCTCTAGCTTCTGAGGCTCTGAACGAGGCTCCTTCCCCCGCACTTTCTCTGGCTGCCCTTCTTCCTTGGCCTTGGACGTGGATGGTCGCTGTCTCTGTCCATCTCAGCTGTCTGTGCCTTTCTCCCTCTGCCTTCCATCTCCTTCTGATTCCAAGGAAACAGGTCCCCTGGGTGGGGAGGCGAGAGGGTCCCTGCTACTCCAGTACTGACACCCTAGCTCCCCTCTCACCCCTTTTCCTGCAAGAAGGACCCTAGGTTGTGGCCATCTGCTTCCTCCTTTCCCTGTTGCCCCCCACTTTTCCTCCCAGGCTCCCCTCTCTCTGAGCCACCTAGGGACAGAATGCTGGATTCCCATCTTTTCTTTTACCCTGAGTCTCTGAATCCTCAGAGTTTTCCTGAGGTTTTTCGGGCTAGCTAACCTGGCCAATCAGGAAGTGAGGAATAAGAAGAAAGGATAATATATGAAATCATAAGAAATTTAAACAAACTAGCAACAGGTGTTCCTATTCCTATTTCCCTGGCTTCCTCAGAAGCCAAGAGACATTCCTTGGTCCTCCCTGGACTAAGTTCTGCCTCATCTTGACTGTGAGGAAAGCCTCATGATCTCAGGAGAGCTAGTAGGTTACGGGATATGGGGTCTGGAGAGGATTCTCAGTTCCTTTTTCAGAACAACGTGTATACGAGGCGGACAGTTGACGCAGCATTTCCATATACATGTTCTCCTTTGATCTTCGCGGCAATCCTTGAAGTGGTTATTACCACCTCATTTAAGATACAAGGAAACCCATCCCATGCGCCTTCCGGAAACACGGATCCTATTCCACGGTAATTTACATAACTATTTTGAGATATTAAAATGGCCACTGATATATTATGGTATGGGATGAAATATTCAATGACATTTTTAGATGAAATATGAGACTTCAAACAGATCTCAGCTCGGGGTGGGCTGCCCTCGGTTTTCACCTCCGGGAATACATTTATTCGCCTCTGCCAAGAGAAAGATGTCATGGAAAGATTTGAAGAGCTCAGGCACAGAGCCAGCAAAACTTCTCATCAACCTCATGTTTCTCAAATGCTGATGCGTGCACAAATAACCTGGGACTGTGTGGAAAGCGGGGTTCTGATTCAGGGGCCCAAGCTGACACCTGTAGCAAGCTCCCAGGCAATGCCCGTGGGCCACACTTGGCCAGCAAGGCACTGAACCAGCCCTGTTTACTCCTCATTATTCACAATATGCCCACCTCTAATCAGGTCAGCATTGAACTTGAGCTGTGAAGAATGTGAGCTTTGGAGTCCAGTGTGGGTTGCATGCTCA
This sequence comes from Madoqua kirkii, assembly GCA_006408675.1. Lineage (NCBI taxonomy): Eukaryota > Metazoa > Chordata > Mammalia > Artiodactyla > Bovidae > Madoqua > Madoqua kirkii. The sequence goes on along the minus strand of SJYC01144468.1, from coordinate 18,112 downwards.
GTCGCTAACTTGAGTCCAACTCTTGGCGACTTTATGGATTGTAGCCTGCCAGGCTCCTCTGTCTGTGGGATTTCCTAGGCAAGAATACTAGAGGGGCTTGCCATTCCCCTCTCCAGGGGATTTTCCTGATCCAGGGATTAAACCCACATCTCTTACACCTCCTACATTGGCAGGTGGGTTCTTTACCACTAGTGTGACCTGGGAGACATGGTTCAAATCACAACGGTGCTACTTGCTTCTGTCAAGTGGAGGTAACAATAGTACCTGTCTGCTTGGATCTGTCTTTCCCTCATAGGCTTCCCTGGTGGCTCAGTGGTTAAAAAGCAAAAACTCCACCTGCCAATGCAGGAGACACAGGTTCCATCCCTGATCTGGGCAGATCCACTGGAGAAGGGAATGACTACCCACTCCAATATGCTTGCTGGGAAATCCCACAGACAGGGAGCCTGGCGGGCTACAGTCCACAGGGTCACAGATACGAATTAGTGACTAAACAACAGCAACAACAACAGAGGATGGAAGGTGAGTTGGATGCAATAACAATAGAAAGCCCACAGCACGGAATCTGGCACTTGGGTAGTTCTCAATGAATGTTAGAACTCCATTTACGGAGTTCCATTATTTAAATAGTACTGTCTTAGCCCCGCCCCACCCCACCCAGCTCATTGCTGTCCTGATGCCCTAATTATTCGATTCCCTTCACCTCCCGGCTCCTCCCTGATCCTCTCCAAGGCCCAGCTCAGCTCCCCAAGTCTCCACGAAGGCTTCCTCTGCCATTCTCACCCCCCTCTCACTTCAGCTCCATTTGAAACCCCGCAATTAGTATTAAGTTACATACAATACAGAGTGAAATCGTATATAATTAAGAGCTCCGTTGTAAGCCTTTAACTATATCTATTGCTCACTCATTATCTGGGGATTTGGAGACCTGGAGGGGAGCCCTGAACTCTGCCACTTACCTTCTCGGAGCCTCTGTTTCCTTGTCTGTAAAAAGGGGATGTTAATAAGGTCTACCTTGCAGGTCTACTCTAAGAATTAACCAGGGGAAAAGTGGAAGTCCTTAAGGATCCTTTTCTTTCTTCTTAGTACTGATTCCCTAGCTGGATTATAAATTTTTGGAGTGTAGAACTGTGCAGAAATGGGGGAACCAACTATCATGTGGGAAGACTGGAGCCCTGGGCCCCAGTCTCAGCTTCCATATTGTCCAGCTCCGTGATGGTAACCGCTGAGGATGACCTAGTGCCCACCCAGTTAACTCTCACCCTGGTCAGATGCCAGACACCTCTCTTCCTGGCACGGCATATTTCACTTTGCTGAGGCTTTATTTCTCAGGCTATAGAACGTGGAGTGTGAGAGTGAGTGAGTGAGAATTAATATTTAAGCCTTCCCCCTGGAGTAGGAAATGGCAGCCCACTCCAGTATTCTTGCCTGGAAAATCCCATGGACAGAGGACCCTGGCTGGCTGCAGCCCATGAATTGGCAAAGAATCAGACATGACTGAGCACGCACACACATCAGACATCCTGCAAACACGGGAGAAGCGTGTAAAGTACTGAGTTTGTCATCATCATCTTTTAGCAAATGCTGATCAAGTGTTTACTATGTGGCTATTACCTATGCAAAGAGGATTTAACAAAAACTTCAACCCAGTGGGCAGCCAGATCCCAGCTTGTCTGTAGACTGTACGCAACCCTCAGTCAGGGGCTGATCCTCACAACTCTGCCCCGCCTTCCGGTTCTGAGGGATGTGAATGGGGCAGCCCCTGCTGTCATGCGCTCAGTCAAGCAACACACTGGCCAGGGATCTATAATTTAGGGAAAGGCCTGCAGTGGGGGCTGGGGACACCCATTCAATTGAACGCATAAGGGTATTTTTCTGGGAAGAGAGTCCATCACTTTCATCAGATTCCCAAGGGCATCTGAGGCCAAAGAAAGGAGACGATTGACTGTGCTGTGCTGTGTATAATCAGTCATGTCTGACTCTGTGTGACCCTGTGGACTGTAACCCGGCGGGCTGCTCTGTCCATGGGATTCTCCAGACGATAATCCTAGAGTTGCCGTGCCCTCCTCCAAGGTTTCTTCCCAACCCAGAAATTGAACAGCAGTCTCCAGCATTGCAGGCAGGTTCTTTACCAGCTGAGTTACCAGGGAAGCCCCAAGGGATTATAATGTATCAAATGTGATGCCAGGGATCTGAAGGAGGGGACTGGGGAGGCTCCTGAGGGCACAGCCAGGCTCAAATCCTTGGGAATCATCCTGAAAGCCTCACTCACTCACTTTCCCACTCCAGCTCCAATCCATCAGCATCATGTGAAAAATACCACATATCCCCTAATCTGACCGCTTCTCCCCACCTCCTTGCTACCGAGCCAGTTCAGGGCTCCTCACTGTCCTCCTGGTCCTGCCCTCCCCGCTGTGTCCATCCTCCCTGTGATAGCCCGGGAGTCCCGATGAAAGGGAAGCCGAATCACTTCACTTCTCTGCTCTGGACTCTGCAGGGATTCCCAGTGGTCACCAGGCCCCGCCCACTGGGCCTCCACCCACGTCTCTGACCACCTCATCACTCCAGTACCCAAAACACCCAGCCTGTGCCCACCAACCCATGGGCCTTTGACTCACCATCCTTCCCCGGGGCAAATACCCAGATTCCTCATCTCCTTCAAGGCTGGTCTCAGATCTTACCTTCTTGGCGACGTCCTCCCCAGGCATCCTATTTAAAATTCCAGGGACTTTCCTGGTGGCCCAGCGATTAAAAAGCCGAGCTTCCAATCCAGGGAATGTGGGGGGTTCAGTCTCTGGTTGGGGAACTAAGATTCCACATGCCACAAGGACTGAGCCCGGGTGTCGCAACTAAAGACTCTGTGAGCCACAAGAAAGATCAACCAAACTCCGATGCAGGAAATAATAAATATTTTTTAAAACTGCAAGCCATGTACACACACACACATACACACACATACTCCCAAACCCTTACTAATATAAACTCTCCTTGGTCTATTCACCATGCCTCTTATTACTGGGCCATCCCCCCTACACAGAATGTAAATTCCATGAAGGCAGAGACTGTGTCTGTTTTGATCTTTGTGTATTCTAAGCCCCTAGGACAGTGCCTGGCACACAATGGGCCCTCATTAAATGAATAAATAAGGAGACGTTTGAGCTGAGATTTGAAAACTAAATGGTCTGGGGACTTCCCCACTGGTCCAGTGGCTAAGACTCTGTGCTCTCAATGCAGGGGTCCTGGATTCGATCCCTGGTTGGGGAACTAAATCCCACATGTCAAAACTGAACAGTCCACATACTGCAATGAAGATGAAAGATCCTGTGTGCCACAACTAAGACCTGGAGCAGCCAGATAAATATTAATAAATAAAAATAAATATTAAATATTTTCCCTTGTAGCTCACTTGGTAAAGAATCTGCCTGCAGTGCAGGAGACTAGGTTCGATCCCTGGATCAGGAAGATACCCTGGAGAAGGATATCCACTCCAGTACCCTTGCCTGGAAAATCCCATGGACAAGAGGAGCCTGGGGGGTGCAGTCCATGGGGTCACAAAGAGTTAGGCACAACTGAGCGACCAACACACACAACACACACAGATATTAAAAAAGGAAAGTTAAAAGGCTCACTGGACAAGAGAAAGGCATTCCACACATTCGATCCCTGGATCAGGAAGATACCCTGGAGTAGGATATCCACTCCAGTACCCTTGCCTGGAAAATCCCATGGACAAGAGGAGCCTGGGGGGTGCAGTCCGTGGGGTCACAAAGAGTTAGGCACAACTGAGCGACCAACACACACAACACACACAGATATTAAAAAAGGAAAGTTAAAAGGCTCACTGGACAAGAGAAAGGCATTCCACACAGCAGGAGGAGCAGGAGCTAAGATTTGGGAGTCTGAAAAAGCCTGAAAGGCTCATGGATGGGTCAGAAGTTCGGTTTGCCTAGAGTGACAGGTGCCGAGGAGGCTCAAGTTAAGTACAGCAAATGGTCTAAGGAATTCGGACGTGACGTGAAAGCCAAGTCCCACTGCCATCATTGTTATCCTTATCATCTTTATCCCTAATGCTGGCCCCAGAGAAATTTGTAGAATTTTATCAATGGCCGTATTATTAATTCTCTCTGGAGGAAAAAAAAATGGAATTGGAAAGAAACGCCTAGAATCAGTTATGCTTAAAGGAGCTCGACAGAGTCTATATTTCAGGGATCACGCACTCCTCTGAGGCCAGAAGACTGGAATTCTCCTAAAGAGGGTTGATTTAGCGAGTGCCAGAGCCTGCGCTGCATTCGCGAGCAGCTGAGAGCGCTGGGTTGGTTTCCAGGGCCGGCAGATGTCGGGGACCTGCCTTTGCAGGTGTCAAGTCCCATCGGAGAGGAACAATAACTTGGAATGGCTTAATGATGAGGCTGTGAACACACTGTGTCAGAGGCACCACGCGGAGTTCACAGAGCACTTCCACACACCTGACTTACTCCATCTGTTCTGCCCCTCCCCCGGCAAGTGCCACATCTTACCGCAGGGACCACTGATGAGTGACAAGCGAACGTTACAGGTTACTGGAGCCCAGGTTTGGGGCCACTTCAGTGACCATTTAAGGTGCTTTTTGTGGGTGTCTGCAAGAATGCTATGCCCTGGGATCATTAGCCCCATTTTACAGAGGAAAAAATGGAGGCTTTGGAAGCTGAAGCAAATTGCCCCAAAGCCACGTCCAGGGGAAGACAGTGGACATCTGCTGTTTCTGTCATTTTTCCTTTCTTTTTGACTGCACCACAGGGCAGGCAGGATCTTAGCTCCCTGACCAGGTATCACACCCACGGCCCCTGCCGTGGAAGCTCAGGGTCTCAGGGCACCCCTATTCACTTTCTAGTTACATCTCCTCAGTTTTCCTTTGGGAAACCATCTCTCCTCACTCTCGGCATACATGGTGTGGGTGGAAATCGCACTGGTGGCCCCTCAAGGGTGCGCACATGACCGAGGCTTGGACAGCCAGGGTCAGGCTCCTCTGGGTAGTCTGTTTCCCTGGTCATGGGCCTGGGTTAGGGCTCTGCCCAGAGTCAGGTCAACAGACTCAAGCCAGGGATTGGTTGAATCTGCTGGAAATGTCCCTCTCTCTCTCCCCCTGGAATTATTAGCTGATACGAGCTGTGAAAGGGGCTTCCCAGGTGGCACTAGTGGTAGAGAACCCACTTGCCAATGCAGGAGATGTAAGAGATTCTGGTTCGATCCCTGTGTTGGGATGATCCCCTGGAAGAAGGCATGGCAGCCCACTCCAGGATTCTCACCTGGAGAATCCCATAGAGAGAGGAGCTTGGCGGACTACAGTCCATAGTGTTGTACAGAGTCAGACACGACCGAAGCGACTTAGCGTGCATGCATGAGCTGTGAGCTATGAGGGCCACCAAAATGAAGAAGCTGTTTTTATCAACTGATTAGGTTCACAGTTATAAATGTCCTTCTATGTCCCATGAAGAGATCTGTCCAAAAGTAACACCAACATCAAGGCAGCAGAATTGAGGACACAGATAGACGACCAGATAGAAACGGGAACTTCTCAGCCATGTTCAATCCCTGTCTCTGGCCCTGCCTGAGGCCAGCACTACTTGGACTTGTAAGTCACAAGAGTTAACACATTATTTTCTTTACTCAAGCCGTGTGTGTGTGTGTGTGATTCACACTGAGTGAGTTCTCAGTGATGCAGTGGTTGAACTAACTCTAAGAGGTATCTGAATCTGAAGTCACTACCAGGTCCTAGCAACAGCGGAGCATTTAGTAGAGATTTAAAATAATACCTGAGGGACTTCCCTGGTGGTTCATCGGTCAAGAATCCGCCTTGCAATGCAGGGGACATGGGTTCGATCCCTGGTTGGGGAACTAAGATCCCACAAGCTGCAGGGCAACTAAACCCACGCCACAGCTACTGAGCCCACATGCTCTGGAGCCTGAGCCTCAGCTGGAGAATCCATGGGCCCCAGTGAAAAATCCCCCAAGACAAAATGAAGATCCTGGGTCCCACAACTAACACCCAATACAGCCAAATAAAAAATGAGTAAAAAAAAAAAAAAAAAAAAACAAAACCTTAGTGAATGTTCTCAGTGATAGCCCTATGCTCCCAGAAATCGACGATCCAAATGTATCTTACAGTACAAAACTCCTACTCTGCCTTCAAAACCCATCCTAGTATTCTCCCAGTGATTCGGGTTTCCCAGCACGGCACATTACGTCCTGAATGCATATTACTTGAATGAAAAAGTATAGTTCTGAGCTTGTATGTTGAGGCTTTTGCTGACATATCAGATGCACTCCCATCCTTAAGACAAAAATAACAGAGACTCCACATTCTGTACGCTTAGGTTGCAAGATCTAAACCAACGGTTGAGACTGCCCCCTAGAGGTGGATCAAAACAACACAAACTGAAGCAAAGTTTCTCACAGCCCTGGGTAGATAAAATCACATACCTATGCGCAAGTCAGATGGGTCATTAAAGGAAGACTTGGGATCACTTCTCAAATGCACCATTAGTTCCTGCAACCAATGTACACCTTGAGATTTTATACTTCGTTTCAGGTTAGTAGAATATTCATACAGATCCAGAATCTAGAGTTTCCTCCTGGACTCCAGGACACAGGACACTGTATCTTTATGAAACCATTTTTTCTTCCACAGCTATCGAGAAAATCTTTTTCAATAGCCACTCGAAAAGAATTAACATTTCTTTTTATTCTCAGAAAACTTTTTTTTTTGTAAGACAGCAATGTGCATTATAAACTGTCTTTTAGGCAGGCAAACAGAGATTTTCTCTTTTTTTAATCTTGAATGAGCGTGCTTCAAAAAAGAAACTTTATATTAATGCCATAAATGGAAAATCATTATCGCCTGCCATAAACAGAAGGCAAAGAGAAATACAGACCTTCTGAAATAGCGTGTGTTTACTTGCCACCTGCAAGCGTACAAACCACACGCGGGGGAGCGCAAGGCCCGAAATTCCACATTCACGTGACCCCGGGTGGCGGTGGAGCCGACCTCATTTCCCCAATTCATTCTTTCACTCAGAGTTTAGTGAACAACTCCTCTGGGCACACAGCGAGCACATTACAGACTCTCAAGAAACTTACATTCTAGTGAGAGGAGACAGGTTATTTAAAAACAAAAGTGGGGGCGGGGTATATTATATCAAAAGAAGCTCAGTGCTGGAAAGTAAGAGGTGGAGGAAAACAGAGGAAATAGAGGGTGGAGCTAACATAAGCCAGGGGGTCAGAGAAGGCCTCCGGTGAAATGACTTTCAAGAGGAGACTAAGGAAGTGGAGGAGGAGACCCCTATGGGAATCTGGACAAAGGAGCTTCCAGGTGGCAGGAACAGCACATGCAAAGGCCCTGAGGTGGGGGTGGAGGCCCAGTGAGGACTCTGGGCTTACTCTGAAGTAGCCAGGAGGCTAGAGGGGGATTTGGAGCAGAACTGCCAGGGGCTGAGGCTGTTCCCACCGTCCGCCTGGAGGAGAGCTCGGGAGGGGACGCAGGCCTGCAGGGTCCCCGGGCAAGCCCAGCTGTACGGACAGCCTGAGTGTTCAGGAAGGAACGAGGCGGGTCTGCTCTCAAGCTGCCAGGCTGGTGCTAAACTGACTCAAGGCGGCTGTTGCCTATCAGAGCCTCCAAGCCCATAGCACCAGCACTTGGCCTGATGAACGGAGAGACGTCACCTGGGTGGAATTTTCCCTCCAGTCTCCGCCTCCTCCACTTGGTTTGCATCCGAGAACTATTTTTTTTACATATATATATAAAGAGCAGCTTCTTTTTTAAAATGTTTTATTAGTTATTTTCGACTGCACTGGGTCTTTGTTGCTGCGGGCGGGCTTTCCTCCAGCTGCGGGGGGCTACTCTCTAATTGCGATACAAGAAATTCTCATCGCAGTGGCTTCTCCCACGGAGCACAGGCTCTAGGGTGCTGGGGCTCAGCAGTTGTGGTTCACGGGCTTAGCTGCTCCACAGCCTGTGTGATCTTCCTGGACCAGGGGTCGGACCCACATCCCCTGCCTTGGCAGGTGGATGCTTAACCACTGGACCACCAGGAGGTCCACTGAAAATTTCCTTCTAAAGGAATGGACCTCTCACCGACTGCATCCATCACCGGGACCTTCCCTAACTCTTCCTGCCCAGCAGGCAGAGCTGCCTGAGTGGACGCTCTCCTCCCAGGACCGTCCCCTCCCCACCCCTCTGAAGATGGGGGAGCCCTCAGGGCCCCGCCCCATTGATCCAACAGAGACTCCTTGAGCTTCTCCTACGGGGTGGATGCTACGCTAAGGGCCGGAGACAACGATAAATAATCTGGCTTCACCACCCTCCTGACCTCATTCCCACCCTGCACAATGCTTGTGGCTGTTTCTCCAAGAAGCCGTGCCTCTTTCCTCTCAGGGCCGGGGCACTTGCGGTCTCCCGGGCCGGGAATGCTTCCTCCTGCTTGCAGGCACGTGGGGCCCTTCCCGGGGACACTTCTGACTGTCCCCGGCCTTCTCAGCCCCCTCGACGTGGCAGCAACACCTACCCTGCTCTGGAGTTACCTCTGTTTGTTTTGTTTGTGGTTCCCCTACTGGGATGGCAGGCCCATGGGGGCTGAGGCAGTGAATTTGTGGAAAGGTAGGGATGAGGAGGGAAAGGAGATGAAGGCAGGAAGATCAGCTCCTTGTCCTTGAGGAACTGGAGGAGCAGCGACTGACAGACACTGCTCTGAGGCGGTGGCGGGGCTAGGGGGGTGCTGGCCTGGGAGCCTTGGGTGGAGAGGACGGGTTCCCGGTGTGGCTCGGGGCCGGGCGGGCTCTACAGAGGAGAGGTCAGGATGTCGGCTGCAGGGAGCTCAGAGGTGGGTGGGGGCGGGCAGAGGAGGGACAGGGCGGGCATCTGGGCAGGAGCAGTGTGTGCAAAGGCCCAGCGCCAGGAGACCCGGGAGCCGTCTTGAGGCTGGGATGAGAGGAGTGGTCAGGGCACACTGGTGATCCCCTGGCTTCTGACATTTCCAGACCAGCTCAAAGCCTGATGAGGGGCAAAGTCTGTTTGTGCCGATGACGGGTGCTAAGCGGTGGGGAGTGAAATGTCCGCTCGAGTCCAGGGTGGTGCAGTGGGTGGAACTCAGGGTCCCGGAATAGATGTCATCTCACACACTAGTCAAGATTTCTGCTGTGTGAGGTCCCAGAGATCCAGGCACGTAGAGGAGACGACGGTTTGCCCCTATCTCATCTCTGGCTGTGTGGCACTGGGATCTTTTTCTCCCTGCCCAGTCCCCCTCTTCTCCCTCCTCCCTTTCCCCCTCTTTGGGTTGACTGAGCACTTCCTCTTCAAATGGGGACAGGTTCCTTTGCCTCTTGCAGCAGATGGTCTAGAGAGGAAGAGCAACTTTAGGCAAAGGGCCCCATCACCAAATGTACATCATCAACCATATCTGGAGGTGGGTGAGTGACGCCTTGTTGTTGTTCAGTCAATAAGTTGTGTCTGATCCCTTGCAAACCCAAGGACTATAGCACACCAGGCTCCTCTGTCCTTCACTATCTCCCAGAGTTTGCACAAACTCACGTCCATTGAGTTAGTGATCCATCCAACCATCTCATCTTCTGCTGCTCCCTTCTCTTCCTGCCTCTAATTTGTCCCAGCATCAGGGTCTTTTCCAAAGTGTTGGCTCTTCATATCAGGTGGCCAAAGTATTGGAGCTTCAGCTTCAGCGAATATTCAGGACTGATTGGTTTTCAAAGGGAAACGTGACTGTGGCCGGGAGGTCAGCTGATGCTCCGTGGAGGGGCGACAACAGATCCGCAATGTGAAGGATGAACTAGTTAATTTTGAGGCACACAGGTGTGTGAGCTCTAAGCAAAGTGGACGCACATGTGGAGGCCAGGTGATGAGAGCAGAGAGCAAGAGGGACACGGAGTAACAGAAGGGCTGGAGATGGGGGGCACGGGAGCCAGGCGGATGACTCGGGACCGGTGGGCAAGACCACCAAAGCCATGTGGGCCACCGAAGGGAGTTTGCTCTTAACCCCAGACCAATGGGAAGCTGCGTGGGGTTACTGGGGCAGAGGGGTGATGTTGGGATGAGAGGTTGGAATGAAAGTCAGCGGAAGTGGGTGCTAGCGGGGTGGGAGGTGCTGGGAGGATGCTCCTGTGGGTGATCAGACAAGAGGTGTGGGCAACAAGGGAAAGGCAGGGAGAACATATTTTCAATGTGAGGACGGAGGACCGGGTGATGGTCTGGAAAAAGGCGGCAAGGAAGGACAAGATATTAAGGATGACTGCCGCATCTCTGGTGGTTCAGTGGTAAAGAATCCACCTGCCAATGCAGGGGACAAGGGTTCGATCCCTGGGTTGGGAAGTTCCTGTGCAGAAGAAAAAGGCAACCCACTCCAGTTATTCTTGCCTGGAAAACTGTAGCCTGGCGGGCTACAGTCCATGGAGTCACAAAGAGTCGGACGCGACTTGGCGACTGAGGAACCAACCAACTGCAGCTTCCAGCCTGTGTAACTAGAGGGATGGCAGTGCCCTTTTCAGGGGGTCAAGGCTGGAGGAGGTGCAGGGCTGAGCTGGGTTTGGAACAGTCGGGTGGAGACACTGAGGCACCCAAGAGGAGCAGTTCATGGGCTGGCAGTGGACATACAGGTCTGGGGTCCACTTCACAGCACAGTTAAGATGCCCTTCCTCCCTGATCACCCCCACCCCAGGCTGGCTTACACCCTCCACTCAGCTGTGTCCCGGCAGCATCTTCACAGACCCTTCTTTGTCAAAGCATTAATTGGCGCCACCATAGAGATGGGGCTAGGTGTGTACAGCGGACGTGACCCCAGGTCACGTCCCTAGCTGCTGGGAGCTGCGTCCCTTCCCAGGGAGAAGCCCCTCTCCCGCCAGGTTATGTCTGATCTCTGATACTGACTAGTGACAAAGGAACAGAGACCCAGGCTCCTTGCCTTGACTGGGAGCACCTCTGCAGGGCCACCCATCCCCACAGCTCCCTGGGGGATCGGCACGGCTGGCATCAGTTTAGCTCCTCCCTGTGCCCAGTCCTACCTCCCTCATCCATAGAGGCGTTGTTCCTGAGTGTGTGTGCTCGGCTGCTCTGTTGTATCCAGCTGATTGTGACCCTTTGGACTGTGGCCCACCAGGCTCCTCTGCCCACAGGATTCTGCAGGCAAGAATACTAGAGTGGGTTGCATTTCCTCCTCTGGTTGTTCCGGAGAGCCCCATCCCTCTCCAAATCAGCCTCCTGCACACACAATTCCATCCCAGAGTCTGCATCCTGGGAACCTATGTCAGTTACTTGACCATGAACTCCCAGGGCAGGACTGAGTCAATTACATCAAAGACCATTAGCAAACACATTTTGAATTGAATGAACAATTCTGGCTTAGCCAGGATGTCCCACAGTGGTGATGATTCAAACAGGACAGACCCAAGTCCCCCAGAATGAACTCCCCAAAATGAACTCCTTGGACCACAGGGCTCACTACTTAATTTGGAAACACAATTGCTGTGAAGATATGCGGCATAGGTCCAGAATTCCCAGACCGTCATTTGTCAGCTAAACAGCCAAGTTGGGTGGTCAGGGCTCAGCTGTGGAGCCAGGCACCTGGGTAAGAATCCCATCCGCTTGTTTGAGTGAGAAATGATGCTGGTCCCCGAGTCTAGGAGATGTGGTCCCAGGGACATGCATCACAATACCCCAAAGCATTAATGCAAGGCAGGCGGGATCTTAATTCCCTGGCCAAGGATCACCCGCAGTGTAAGCTCGGGGGCTTAATCACTGGACCACCAGGGAAGTCCAGGAATTGCACATGTTACAATTGTGGATTTTGTGTTATGTAAATTAAGTATCTCAATTTAAAAATGCAAAAAAAAAAGTGGGATGGTGATTAAAAGCACCCACTTTATAAACACAAAACATTTAAAATATTGCTGGCTGTGTAGTACATTCTTGATAAAGGTTAGCAATGAAGATGATGCTGACGAGAAACATTTCAAAGTTTCTAATTATGAGTGAACAAAATCTAAACTTGAAGTTTAGACCCTAGACCTAGTTCCCTGAGCTAACCAGGAAAGCAATTTGTACAGTTAACACCCACCTGAAATTCAGGCAAAGAAAAGATGATGTAACTTTTCAGAGGCTACAACTTTCCTTTCCCCATGCAGGAACAGGAGAGTGTAGGAGCAGGAGAGCAGCTGGCTGTAGGATTCCATCTGTCTCGGGAGTGGGGCTGGGATCACACTCTCCCAACAGGCGCCAGGCAAGTGACAAACACAACCTTGGTCATGCACCAGCCCTTGACTGCGCCGTCGAGCGTGTCAGGCAAGGATGCTACCAGGCTGGTGGCAGGATAAGGGTCTCGATGATGGAGGAGTTGGTCTGCTCTAATAAAAACAGTGACTTTATAATGTCTCGACTGGTGTCTTTGTCAGAAGAGGATGACTTCTAGCTGGTGAGGAGGGCTAGGAACAGAAGCTGGCTGACAGGGAAGAAGGCAGGCGTGCAAGCTGCGGGACAGCGGCATTTCATTTGTGTTAATCCATTTCCAGGAAGAAAGGAAGGGAAGGGGACTATCTCAGCCCCGAAAGTAGCCTGTGTCTCCCCCAAAATGTGGGTTCTTAAGAGCAGAACGTCAGTGCGTGCTAAGTTGCTTCAGCCATGCCAGACTCTGCAGCCCTATGGACTGTAGCCCACCAGGCTCTTCTGTCCATGGGATTCTCCAGGCAAGAATCCTGGAGTGGGTTGCCACGCCCTCCTCCAGAGGATCTTCCTGACCCAGGGATCAAACCTGCATCTCCTGTGTCTCCTGCACTGCAGGCAGGTTCTTTCCTGCTGAACCACCAGGGAAACCCAAGAGTGGAACAGCAGCCTACAGACTCCCTGGTCTCTTGGCTTCCTGCTCATTCCTTCCAACCCACAGCCCGCCACTGTGCTTTGCTCTAAAGCACAGATCCCCGTGGCCTCCCTCAGTAAAAACCTGCCACGGCTGGTGAGGAAGCTGACAGAGGCACTTCGGGGAGCGGCATGGCAGTCTCCACGAAAACAAGACAAAACAAAACCCCGCCTAGCTTCAATCTACTCAGACCCAGTCAGCTCAGTCCCTGGAATCTACCAGAGAGACCCACACAGGTGCTGGAGGAGGAATGTGCAAAATGCTAATACCCTCCATCTGGAAAACGGCTGAATAACCCACAGTCTGTCCGTAACATACGGTGACAAGTTTTTTAAAAGCTAGGTTTGTTTGTAACACTGAGGGCGGATCTCTAAGACACAGTTCAGAGAAAAGGGGCAAATGACAAGTCACAAAAGCACGTGTGACACATTCATTACGTTACCATTTTGTTAAAATAGATACACTCCCAGAAGAGTACATGTAGTCTATGGATTCGCTGGGGTATGTTGATGCACAGAGAAAGGTCTGGAAGGAGGCATGCCCAGCCTAGGACAACCGTTGCTCCAGGAGGGGAAGACTGGGATTAGGAAGGGGTGGCAATTAGCAAAAGGGATTGGGAGTTGATCTAACAGGTTAAAAACATTTTCTTAGGGATGTTGTTTTCTTATATTACCTGCATAATTAATGACCTCCATCCACCCTACTTCTCTTCTCAAAAAAGAATCAATGCTTCTACATTCCAGATAGATACAGCTTGACAGGATTTTCCTCTGCATTCCAGAATCCCATATTCAGCTACCGTCATTATTATTATTATTTTGGCCATCCCTCTTAGTTCCCCAAAGAGGGGCTGGACCCATTCCTGTTGCCTTGAGACCTCAGAGTCTTAACCTCTGGACCACCAGGGAAGTCCCCTCCAGCTGTTTGACCGAGGTCTTCATAGCGTTGAAGCGGAGTCTCTGATCTTCCTCCTAAAATCTGTCTCCACTCTCTTCCCCATCGCAGGAGAAGACCGCTTTCTCTGCTTTTCAGACCAAAACTTAAAGTCCTTCTTGATTCCTCTCTATCCGGGTCCATGTCCAGGTCCAACCACAGATCCAAGTGACTCCATCTTGCACCCACTGCCTTCTCTTCTTCACTGCTGCCCCCCAGCCCAAGTCACTGTCACCTCCACAGACTTTCTGCAGCAGCCCTGATGGGTCTCCCCGTCTGCCTGCCCTTCTCCACTGTCTACTCTCCCCACATAGCCAGGGAGCGTATCCTGCTAAAATCTGCCCGGCCCTGGCCCTCGGTCAGTGAAAATGTTCCATGAGTACCCTCCCCCCCCCCCGACTCATTCAAAATCCTGTGTGCGCTCAGTCACTTCAGCTGTGTCTGACTCTTTGCGATCCTGTGAACTGTAGCCCACCAGGCTCCTCTGTCCAAGGGATTCTCCAGGCAAGAAGACTGGAGTCGGTTGCCATGCCTTCCTCCAGGGGATCTTCCTGACCCAGGGATCAAACCAGCATCTCACGTCTCCTGCACTGGCAGGTGGGTTCTTTGCCACTAGCACCACCTGGGAAGCCCACAGGCTCTACAAATGGCCCCAAGGCTCGAAACCACTGGCTTTTACCCCTCCTTCCTGGCCTCCCACCACCCTGGCCCTCATCCCCCTTAATTCAGCCACACAAGCAGCAACCTCGGGCCTTTCATTTTCACTGCCTTCTCCGCCCAAAGCTCTCCCCTTGCCCCTCCTTTAGTCTCTGCCCAAGGGCCTATGTGACAGAACCACTCTCCTAGCAGCCCCCATCCTGCTTCCCTGCCTTTTTTCCCCCTCTGACTCCCTTCATATTTTATCTATTTGCTAAGTGCCTACCTCTAACCACAAGCAGGAAGTGCCACAAACATGCAGACTTGTGCCTGTCCTGTTCACTGCAGAACCAACAGGACCCAGGGCAGTGGCTGGCACACAGCAAGTCATCGACAAACATTTGCCAAATGGACACACGAACAAGCAATGTTTTCTCGGTCGGACCCCAGCTTCACAACCCCATTTGCTCCCGATATTTTACTTCTGTCACAGTAAACTACCCACTGGTCCCTCCCATGCCTGGATGTGCTCATATACCTGTACCTGTTCTTACCAGACTGGCCCCTCCCTCAATCCTCTTCTCCACTTTTCAAGTTTCAACAGCACTTTCCCCTTGGAACCCTGGCCAATCGACCTTTCGCTCCCTACCCTGTCAATGAGTAAAAGGCTATCTCCGCTGGGGGTCTTCCCTGGCAGTCTGAAGGTTAAGGCTGTGCCTTCCAACACAAGGGGTGCAGGTTCGAACCCTGGTCAAGGAGCTAAGATTCCCACCTGCCTTGTGGTCAAAAGACCGAAACACACAGCAGAAATAATATCGTAACGATGCAGTAAAGACTTTACAAAATGGTCCACAACAACAACAAAACATCTTCTCTAAAAAAAGGCTTTCTCCTCTGGATTCCTGTGCCTTTCCCATTGTTTCTGAGTTAAACAACTGGTAACATCAATACAACTGATTGGCCTGTACGGGCCACATGTGATTTACCTGTAGTATCTCATTGAATCATCACACCAACAGATAAAGTAGGGAGCATCACCTCCATTTCACATTAATAGTTATGGAAACTGGGGCAGAGAGCCAGCAATGAAAGTGGCAGAACTGGAATCTGAATCCAGTTTTACTGAACTCCACAGTCTGTGCGTAACCTCTGAAGCGTCAGGTCCCTCATCACAGTTCTGAGTTCTATCAGGACTAGAGCTGAAGCATCTGCCAAATCACCAAAAAAATAAATAAATAAAACAAGCAAACCAACTAACCAAGAGCCTTGGAGTCCTGATCTGGGACTGAATTACAGAGAGGCAAAGGTAGGTGCTCAAGCTCCCTGGGCGGGGACACGGGCCAGCCCTAACCAAGGCCACCACAGGGGCTGCCCTGGGACCACATGGCCTGATGCAGGGAGCAGAGCATCAGCTCCACCAGCTTTGGCATCAGATAGACCAGGATCAAGTCTTGGTTCCTCTACTTACTTGCCATGTGACTCTGGGTCTCCCTTTCACTTGTAAAATGTACAAATGACACGGGGCAGGACTCTGGACACCGCTGGCCCCACGGCCACCAGGTCACAGCCCAAGACTCCTGGAGGTATGTCCAGACAGTGTGGACCCCAGTGCTGCCTGGGAGCAGGCATCTGACCCAGGCAGGGCCAGTAGCAGTGTTAGTCGTTCAGCCAAGTCTGACTCTTTGCAACCCCACAGACTGTAGCCAGCCAGGCTCCTCTGTCCATGGGATTCTCCAGGCAAGAATACTGGAGCAGGTTGCCATTTCTTTCTCTACAGGATCTTCCCAACCCAGGGATCGAACCCGGGTCCCCTCACTGCAGGGAGATTCTTTACTGTCTGAGCTATAGGGAAGTCTCCATGCAGGGCCAGTAATCCTGGGGAATTGGGATGAACAGGCTCAGGGAAGATCTGACTGCTTTCTTGAAAAGGGGAACGTGAGCTCAGAGTTGCTAGTGGATTACTGTCTACTAGGTGAACCAAGACACAGAAAGCTGGTTTGTACCAAGTGAGAAGAAGGATACAGGGACTTCCCCGGTGGTCCAGTGGCTAAGACTCCAAGTGCCCAATGTAGGGGCTTGGGTTCCATCCCGGGTCAGGGAACTAGATCCCACATGCTGCAACTAAGGCCTGGTATAGCCAAATAAATGAATACTAAAAAATTAAAAAAGGCTAGATATTGACAGATGTAAAGATAAGAGTCATAGAGGACTTTCTGGAACCCAGAGGACCCCAGGCACTGATTCACCATTCCTGACACCATTTCTGTCCTCATGTCACCTAGGAACATCACTGCTTTTGGCTTCTGGGGAGCACCTCCCCTTCAGAGCCTTATAATGAAAGGAATGGCAAACCACTTCAGTATTCTTGCCTTGAGAACCCCATGAACAGTATGAAAAGGTAAAATGATAGGATACTGAAAGAGGAACTCCCCAGGTCAGTAGGTGCCCAATATGCCAGTGGAGAAATAACTCCAGAAAGAATGAAGGGATGGAGCCAAAGCAAAAACAATACCCAGCTGTGGATGTGACTGGTTATAGAAGCAAGGTCCAATGCTGTAAACAGCAATATTTCATAGGAACCTAGAATGTCAGGTCCATGAATTAAGGCAAATTGGAAGTGGCCAAAGAAGAGATGGCAAGAGTGAACATTGGCATTCTAGTAACCAGCGAACTAAAATGGACTGGAATGGCTGAATTTAACTCAGATGACCATTATGTCTATGAGGCAGGAATTCCTCAGAAGAAATGGAGTGGCCATCATGGTCAACAAAAGAGTCCGAAATGCAGTCCTTGGATGCAATCTCAAAAATGACAGAATGATCTCTGTTCATTTCCAAGGCAAACCATTCAACATTACAGTAACCCAAGTCTATGCCCTGACCAGTAACGCTGAAGAAGCTGAAGTTGAATGGTTCTGGGAAGACCTACAAGACCTTTTAGAACTAAAACCCAAAAAAGATATCCTTTTCATTATAGGGGACTGGAATGCAAAAGTAGGAAGTCAAGAAACACCTAGAGTAACAGGCAAATTTGGCCTTGGAATACAGAATGAAGCAGGGCAAAGACTAATAGAGTTTTGCCAAGAGAACGCACTGGTCATAGCAAACACTTTCCAACAACATAAGAGAAGGCTCTACAAATGGACATCACCAGATGGTCAACACCGAAATCATATTGATTATATTCTTTGCAGCCAAAAGTGGAGAAGCGCTATACAATCAGCAAAAACAAGACCAGGAGCTGACTGTGGCTCAGATCATGAACTCCTTATTACCACATTCAGACTCACACTGAAGAAAGTAGGGAAAATCAATAGACCATTCAGGTAGGACCCAAATCAAATCTGTTATGATTAGACAGTGAAAGTGAGAAATAGATTTAAGGGCCTAGATCTGATAGATAGAGTGCCTGATGAACTATGGACTGAGGTTTGTGACATTGTACAGGAGACAGGGATCAAGACCATCCCCATGGAAAAGAAATGCAAAAAAGCAAAATGGCTGTCTGGGGAGGCCTTACAAATAGCTGTGAAAAGAAGAGAAATAAAAAGCAAAGGAGAAAAGGAAAGATATAAGCATCTGAATGCAGAGTTCCAAAGAATGGCAAGAAGAGATAAGAAAGCCTTCTTCAGCAATCAATACAAAGAAATAGAG
>SJYC01144467.1:0-35667 GCA_006408675.1 Madoqua kirkii | reverse complement strand
GCCAACAAAGGTCCATCTAGTCAAGGCTATGGTTTTCCAGTGGTCATGTATGGATGTGAGAGTTGGACTGTGAAGAAAGCTGAGCACTGAAGAATTGATGCTTTTGAACTGTGGTGTTGGAGAAGACTCTTGAGAGTCCCTTGGACTGCAAGGAGATCCAACCAGTCCATTCTGAAGGAGATCAACCCTGGGATATCTTTGGAAGGAATGATGCTAAAGCTGAAACTCCAATACTTTGGCCACCTCATGCAAAGAGTTGACTCATTAGAAAAGACTCTGATGCTGGGAGGGATTGGGGGCAGGAGGAGAAGGGGACAACAGAGGATGAGATGGCTGGATGGCATCAAGGACTCGATGGACGTGAGTCTGAGTGAACTCTGGGAGTTGGTGATAGACAGGGAGGCCTGGCGTGCTGTGATTCATGGGGTCGCAAAGAGTCGGACAGGACTGAGCGACTGAACTGAACTGAATGAAGTAATATGGGCTTCCCTGGTGGCTCGGTGGTAAAGAATGTACTTGCAATGCAGGAGATGTGGGTTCGATTTCTTGGTCAGGAAGATCCCCTGGAGAAGGAAATGGCAACCCACTCCAGAATTCTTGCTGGAAAATTCCATGGACAGAGGAGCCTGGCGGGCTACAGTCCATGGGGTTGAAAAAGAGTAGGACACGACTTAGTGGCTAAACAACAACGATGAAGTGATATAGTCCTTGTTCTGCAAAAGCTCGATGGAGTTTATTTTTCACAGCCAAGTCCTAAGTAAGACAAATGCTTACCTTATAGACTTGTTATAAGAAAAATAAAAATAATATATGAAAAATGCTTACCTCAGTGTCTGGCCTGTAAATAACACCCAATACATGGTTGCTAACATTATTATTATAATCAAGTCACAAGGACAGACTATTACAGGAACTAGACAGATTAATCATCCCACTCAGTCACTTAAATTACTCTCCCCTGAAGGGTGGCATGCCATGGGGTTCTGTCCTTGGTCCTATCCCAGGCCATAATTTTATCAATGGCCAGATCTGGCTATAGAAGGCTATTTATTCAGTCTGCAGATGACATTCAGATGGGGGGCACATGGAAGAAACTGGATGACGGAATATGGGTTCAGGTCAATTTCACAGGCTAGAGATGGATCAAGAACAGCTGGATAAAACGCATCATGGCCAGGGTAAAGGTCCTATACAAGGAGAGGCGCTGGAAAAGTCCGCTTGAGAAAAGTTCACGAGACAAAGGCAGGGCTTTTAGCTCATGTGTTCGGTATGGCTGCCAAAAGTGTGCCACAACCATAGCACACACGATGTGTTCTGGAAATTTTGTCAGGATCAGAGGGAAGAAGGGAACTAACATGTTTTGGCACCTACTGTGTGCCAGGCCCCACGTTAAACACTTGACACATTGTTGCAATTGACACCTTCATTAACCTATGAGGGGGTGTTATTCCCATTTGACAGGTGAGAAAACTGAGGCTTAGGTGAGTGAAGGGACTTGACCAGTGTAGTAGAGAGCAGAGTTAGTATGGGAACCCAGTTCTTGCTAGAAAGTACACTCCATCTCTGTGGTTTATACTGTTCATAGTTGGATACTCAGTTTGGTTCTGACCGTGTATTTTTAGAGATGAACTTGTCTAGATGAAGGCGACCGGAAGGTGAAAAGTCTTAATAAAAAGTCACCTTGAGACTGAATCAAGTTGGGAAGACAAAGAGCAAGTACACACAGCAGCCTCTCCTACCCAAATCCACAGAAGTACTACCATTTAAAATTCATAAGGAACTTCCCTGGTGATCCAGTGGTTAAGAATCTGCCTTCCAATAGAGGGGACTCAGTTCGTTTGATCCCTGGTCTGGGAACTAAGATGTCACATGCCACGGAGCAACTAAGCCCATGTGCTGCAACTACGGAGCCCCTAGGCTCTGGAGACTGGGAACCACAACTAGAGAGAAGCCCACGCACCTCAGCAAGAGACCCCACCTGCTGCAACTAAGACATGATGCCACCGTCCCTGGTGGCTCAGACAGGAAAGAATCCACCTGCGGTGCAGAAGACCCGGGATCCATCGCTGGGTCGGGAAGATCCCCTGGAAAAGGAAATGGCAACCCACTCCAGTACCCTTGCCTAGAAAATCCCATGGACAGAGGAGCCTTGCAGGCTACAGTCCCTGAGGTTGCAAAAAGTCGGACACAAGTAAGCAGCTAACACTTTGAACTAAATAAACAAGCATTTTAAAAAAACAAAATAAAATTCACAGGAAGATGAGGAGGGGTGATATTGCTGGATTTAAAATGCTGAGAAATTCTTGAGAAATGCTGGCAGGCAGAACTGGATGAATGAAAACAAACACAGGCCAAATCGAAAGCTGGGAAGGAGGTCTGTGATATGGGAAGGGGGTCCTGGGCTGGGCCAAGCCTAGAGGCAACACATTCTCCCGGGAGAGGAGGGGACCTGAGGTCAAAGGTGAAAGAGACTGGTTGAGAATGCCTATGAGGACGCCAAGAAGGGCTCTTCAATCCACCCAGATTGCAGGAGCTGTGACCGTGGGTCTCTGGGACAGAAGAGCAGGATACATCCAGAAGAAAAAGGAAGAATTCTGTGCTCAGAAGACAAGCATCACATTTTTGGTGGTAATTTCCATCCCTCTGCCCAGAATCACTGGTAGCAAACTCTAGTAAAAAGAAAAAGCGTTCACAGACAACAAAACAGATCGCATTATATAGAAGAGCACATATTCACAAATTACCAAACATTTCAAGAAAACTCACACCATGAAAGAGAGGGGCCAACTCAACAAACAATGAAAGAAACCGAGATAACAATGCAAGCAGAGGCATTACAAACACTTTTAATATTATCAGAAGAATCAGAGAAGGCACTGACTCCTTGAACAATCTAGTAGGTAAGACACTAAGAAATCATGAATACAACATTTAACCATCAAAACTAAAAAAAAGTCAAAAGACAACGAAGAGGACTTCTTGGTGGTACAGTGGATAAGAGTCCGGCTGCCAGTGCAGGGGACATGGGTTCGATCCCTGGTCTGAGAAGATTCCACATACTGCAGAGCAACTAAGCCTGTGTGCCACAGCTACTGAGGTCCGCCTGCCTAGACCTGGGCTCCCCAAGAAGAGAAGCCACTGCAGTGAGAAGCTCATGCACCATAACGAAGAGTGGCCCCTGCTTTCTGCAACTGGAGAAAGTCCGTGCACAGCAATGAAGATTCAGTGCAACAAAAAATAAAATAAAAACAAAATCAACCCATCAATAACTTTTTTTTTAAGATAATGGAGAATAGATATAGATACAGAGAAAATTACTGAGTAGGAAGATCAAGCAGAGGTGTTTCCCCAAACACAGGAATAAGGACAAAGAATCACTGACAAAAACAGGATAGGCTGTTAGCCACTGTTAGCAAGGCTTAGAGAGACTGGCCTTCTCAAATATTTTTAGTAGGAGTATAAATCCTTAGGCTTTTTTTTTTATAAAGCCATTTCTAGATTTCTTGCCACATGAGTCAAATAAATCCCTATTGTTAACCCAAGGGTCAAAAAATTATACCCCATAGGCCAAATCTGTCCCACCGTGCTTTTTTTTGTCAATAAAGTTTTATTGAAACACAGCCCCACTCATTAATTAACATACTGATATGGCTGCTTCCACACCACAATGACAGAGTTGAGTAGCTGTGACATAAATGCTTGCTGATCCCTGGTTTAGGCCATTGTTAGTTGGGTTTCCTGTTCTTTGCAGCCACATGCACTCCCAACTGAAACAGGGACTAGCCGTGTAATAAACAGAAAAAAGTCTAGAAAGATGAACATCCTACCAATAGCAGGTTATTTCTAGATAGGGCCATTAGGTTGGGGGTATGTTTGATTATTTAACTTAGTGAACAAACTTGAAATTAAAAAAAAATAATGACAGGTAAATTATCTTTTAAATGGACAATTTAATTATTCTAATGAAAGGATAACTAAATGTTTAATACCACAGTGAACTATTAATACATTTAAACAACACAGATGAAGACTTCCTTGGTGGTAAGGTGGATACGAATCTACCTGCCAGTGCAGGGGACACGGGCTTGATCCCTGGTGAGGGAAGATCCCTCAGCGGTGGGGCAGCCGAGGCCCGAGCTACAGCGAGCCTGTGTGTCGCAGCTATTGAAGCCGGGAGCTCTCCGGCCTGTGCGCCCCAACAAGAGAAGCCACTGCCGTGGGAGGCCCACGCACCACAAACCGGAGAGTCCCTGCTCACCACGACGAGAGAAAGCCCGCGTGCAGCAACAAAGACCCAGCGCCCCACAGTAAGTAAATAAAAGAAAAGCATGGGTGAATCTCACATATACGTTTAACAA
Source organism: Madoqua kirkii (assembly GCA_006408675.1). Classification (NCBI taxonomy): domain Eukaryota; kingdom Metazoa; phylum Chordata; class Mammalia; order Artiodactyla; family Bovidae; genus Madoqua; species Madoqua kirkii. The sequence goes on along the minus strand of SJYC01144467.1, from coordinate 31,309 downwards.
AAACAAAACTAAGACCAAAAAAAAATGTGCTTACTCTGTGAATCCATTTATATGAAGTTCAAATACAGGCAAAACTACTGTATACCATCAGAGCCAAGACAGTGGTCTCCCTCCTGGAGAGCTGCAGTACCCGGGAGGGGCATGAAGAGGCCGCCCGTGTTGCTAGGAATGACCCGTATTTTGACGTGGGTAGTGCTAACACAGGAGCACTCATAAAATTCATAAAAGTGCACATCAAAGATTGTCTCCTTTGTTGTATGTAAGTTATACCTCAATAAAAAAAAAACTAAAAAAGAAATGGAAGGTAGGCATTTATAATTGTCCTTTAGTACAATCCTAAGCCTAAAATATATATAGTTGCATATTATGAAGAGGTGGCAAGAATACACAGAACTATACAAAAAAGATCTTCATGACCCAGATAACCACAATCGTGTGATCACTCGCCTAGAGCCAGACATCCTGGAATGCAAAGTCAAATGGGCCTTAGGAAGCGTCACTATGAACAAAGCTAGTGGAGGAGATGGAATTCCAGTTGAGGTACTGCAAATCCTAAAAGATGATGCTATGAAAGTGCTGCATTCAATATGCCAGCAAATCTGGAAAACTCAGCAGTGGCCACGGGACTGGAAAAGGTCAGTTTTCACTCCAATCCCAAAGAAAGGCAATGCCAAAAACTGCTCAAACTACCTGACATTTGCACTCATCTCACACGCTAGCAAAGTAATGCTCAAAATTCTCCAAGCCAGGCTTCAACAGTACAAGAACTGTGAACTTCCAGATGTTCGAGCTGGATTTAGAAAAGGCAGAGGAACCAGAGATTAAATTGCCAGCATCTGTTGGATCACTGAAAAAGCAAGAGAGTTCCAGAAACACATCTATTTCTGCTTTATTGATTATGCCAAAGCCTTTGACTATGTGGATCACAACAAACTGTGGAAAATTCTTAAAGAGATGGGAATACCAGGCCACCTGACCTGCCTCCCGAGAAATCTGTATGCAGGTCAAGAAACAACAGTTAGAACTGGACATGGAACAATAGACTAGTTCCAAATTGGGAAAGGAGTATGTCAAGGCTGTATGTTGTCACCCTGCTTATTGAACTTATATGCAGAGTCCATCACGAGAAATGCTGGGCTAGACAAAGGGCAAGCTGGAATCAAGATTGCTGCAAGAAATATCAGTAACTTCAGATACACAGACGACACCACCCTTATGGCAGAAAGTGAAGAACTAAAGAGCCTCTTAATGAAAATGAAAGAGGAGAGTGAAAAAGTTGGCTTAAAACTCAACATTTAGAAAACGAAGATCATGGCATCCAGTCCCATCACTTCACAGCAAATGGGGCAACAATGGAAACAGTGAGACTTTATTTTCTTGGGCTCCAAAATCACTGCAGATAGATAGTGACTGCAGCCATGAAATTAAAAGACACTTGTTCCTTGGAAGAAAAGCTATGCCCAACCTAGACAGCATATTAAAAAGCAGAGACATGACTTTGCCAACAAAGGTCTAATCTAATCAAAGCTATGGTTTTTCCAGTAGTTATGTATGCGTGTGAGAGCTGGACTATAAAGAAAGCTGAGTGCTGAAGAATTGATGCTTTTGAAGTGTAGTGTTGGAGAAGACTCTTGAGAGTCCCTTGGACTACAAGGAGATCCAACCAGTCCTTTCTGAAGGAGATCAGTCCTGAAGATTCATTGGAAGGACTGATTGGAACTCCCACACTTTGGCCACCTGATGTGAAGAACTGACTCACGGGAAAAGACTCTGATGCTGGGAAAGATGGAAAGCAAGAAGGGGACGACAGAGGATGACATGGTTGGATGGCATCATTGACTCAGTGGACATGAGTTTGAGTAAGCTCCAGGAGTTGGTAATGGACAAGGAAGCCTGGCGTGCTGCAGTCCATGGGCTCACAAACGGTCGGACACAACTGAGCAACCAAACTGAACTGAACTGAGAAGGGAATAAAAAGTAAATAAAAATAGTGACTTTATCGGTGGTAGGCTAAGGACTAATTTTTGTAGCATTAAGCCTCTTCTATTTTTCTACAATTGGCATGCATTCGTTCTGGAATCAAAGACATTAAAAATGTTTGGAGCCAGCCCCATTGAGGTCAATGACTGCAGATATGAACTACACCGACACTACCTCCTCCAGCTACCCCAGCTGATGGAACATTCTGGAACAGGATTCAGCAGTGGGACTGGACAAACAATAACAGGGCTTACAGGTATAGTTCTGAGTACTTCATATGTATTATTTAATTCCCTCAACAGCCCCATGAGATGGTACTATGCTTTCAGGTCCATGCAGCAGATGGAAACTAAAGCACAGAGAAGTTATGTAAAGTGTCAAGAAAGCTCAGCTGGTAAAGAATCTGCCTGCAACGCAGGAGACCTGGGCTTGACCCCTGGGTTGGGAAGATTCCCTGGAGAAGTGAAAGGCTACCCACTCCAGTATTCTAGCTTCGAGAATTCCATGGACTGTGTAGTCGGGCACAACTGAGTGACTTTTACTTTCACTTTCAAAAACCACACAGCAAATTAAGAGTCAGAACCAGGATTGCAAATGAAAGCAGTCAGGCCTGGACAGCTTCCCTGCCTGCCCTTGATCACTCTTGCCGTTCCATTTCTCACGTGCCAAGCCATCTCCCAGGGCACCAACAGAGCACGGGCAGTTCAAAGAGACTTTTGCAAGAGTTTAAGTTTCTGTATTGAAAAGCAAAAGGCCATCAAAGTAGTCATCCTGGGAAAAGAAGTTGAGAACCTTCAATCCCTGGGTCAGGAAGGTCCCCTGGAGAAGGAAACTGGCAACCCATTCCAGTATTCTTGCCTGGAAAATCCCATGGACAGAGGAGCCCGGTGGGCTACAGTCCAAGGGGTTGCAAAAGCATTGGATACAACTCAGTGACTAAAAGAACAACAAATGGGAATGTAGCCATCATCAACGGTGCTTAGCTGGGGAAGGTCAGTGTCAGACCATCTTGGGTCATCAGGCAAGGAAACTGAGTCTTTCATTTATCTGGCAGTCACTATCCCAGCTTCTCATTCACCCGCCCAGCCCTGTGTCCCAGGAGTCTGGGATCCTCTCTAGTTCTGAACTGGCAGCAGGATCCGTGGGAAGGAGAGAGAAAATGCCCAGTGTGAGACGCAGGGGCATCCTCTGAGCAGGGCTGGGCTTCCCATGTTCATCTTCCTCATCCGCACTGAGCCCTTGGACATCTGGAGAGGAAGGACAAACACCGTCCACTTTACAGTTAAGGAAACCAAGAAGGGCTAAGGAAGGTGCCTAACAGATGTTAGAGCATGTTATATTTGTCTAGGTAAACCTCTGGATTGAGAAGGGAAGGCTTCTTGCTGAGGTGGAGCACGGGCCCTAGGCACACAGGTTTCAGCAGTTGCTGCACTCTGGCTTACTAGTTGTGGCTCACAGACTGAGTTACTCCACAGTATATGGGATCTTCCCCGACCAGGGATTGAACCGGTGTCCCCTGCATGGCAACCAGACCACCAGAGAACCCTGAAGCTGGGTTGAGGAGGGCTTCTATCCCTTGAACAGAGCCTCAGAGACGCGGCTTGTGGGCCCTGATGAAGTTGATGTCGGCTCTTATCAGACCTGGGGTGGTTGCAGGGGAAACGGAGGCCCAGAGCAAGGAGCGAGGGTACGCCTATGGTCAGCCACGGTAACTTGGGACTGGAGCCCTGGGGGCCTGGCACTCTTACAGCCCTGGCCCTGCTTCTCCAGAGGGGTTCCCAGACTGGGCAACAGTTCTGCGGGCTCCTATTCATCATGGCACACACCTTTCATCAGTAATTTGCAGGAACCTCCTTCACTTGAATAGTATCATTTTCTTTTCTCATCATATTCCACATTCTATAAAGTGATTGGGCTATGGGGGCAGTGGAGAGGTAAAGGGAGACTCAGGGCATTTAATGCCTAGGATCTGAGGATATAGAAAATTCTGATGCTCTGGTGAAGGGCACATTGCTTATCCAAACCTGACTTGGGAAGAAGCTGTCAACATTATCTCCTTCTGGTCACAAATTGCAGCTCTCTGATGGGTTTTTTTGTTCAAATTTAATCTTGTGTTAGAAGCTCAGCTGATACCAGGAAGGTTTTAGACGTGTCAATCTCCTTCCTGGCACTTTATCAGCAATTGATTCTCTTTGCTTCTTGAAGCTCGATTCTTGGCCTTGCCGTTTGTTCAGCTTGGGTTACAGGCTCAGCAGCTGTGTACACGTTTCCTGCCGCTCACAGCCTGACGGCAGGGGTCTGGGAGTAGGCTGGTGATTTCAAGCGCAAGGTGATTCTCACAAGAGGGACGATGTGCTGTTCCATCGCACTGAAGCGGTGAGGAACAAAGACCAATCTGCGTCCTGCTTTTTCTTAGCGAGAGTTCTCATCTACCTCTGACTCAGAAGGGATTTGCTTTTTAAACAGGCCATTTTGCCCTCAGTATAATACTAATTACAATACCAGTCCTAAATTACAATACTCAACACGTATCCAAAGTGTATCTTTGGATGTACATCTCTGGATGTATCCAAAGATATGTAACCACTTTCATTTTTCCAGCTCCTAGTAAGTCCCAGGCACCATTCTAAGCACTTTACAGACATTAGCTCGCTGGATCCTTACCTCACCCTAGACTGCAGGTTGTATACTATCCCTACTCTTTTTTTGAAAAAATAAAAGAAAAACGATTTTATTTATTTATTTTTGGCTGTACTTGGTCTTTGCTGCTGCACGGCTGTTTTCTAGTTGTGGAGAGCGGGAAAGCACAAGTCACTCAGTTGGGTCAAACTCTTTGTGACCCCATGGACTATACAGTCCATGGCGTTCTCCAGGCCAGAATACTGGAGTGGGTAGCCGTTCCCTTCTCCAGGGGATTTTCCCAACCCAGGGATGGAACCCAGGTCTCCTGTGCTGCAGGCGGACTCTTTACCAGCAGGGCCACCAGGGAAGCCTCTAAACATGGTGCAGAGTCTTCTCATCTCGGTGGCTTCTCTTGTTGCTGAGCTAGGGCTCCGGAGGCAAAGGCTTCAGTAGTTGCGACACGTGGCCTCAGTAGTTGTGGTTCCCGGACTATAGAGCACAGGTTCGATAGTTGTGGGACATGGACTCAGTTGCTGCGAGGCACATGGGATCCTCCAGGATCAGGGATTGAACCTGTGTCTACCGCCTCGGCAGGTGAAGCCCATATTCCTACTCTTTAGAAGAGTGAGTCAAGCCACAGACAGGATAGGTGCCTTGCTTGAGTGACGGCGGGAGCCTAGGAATCCGGGCTGTTTGGGTCCAGGGTTCACAGGCTCAACTACTTGGTTATGCTGCTCCTAAACCCACCATGTGACTGACCTGCCTCTACAGAAATCAGAAGCTGCTCATGTCACCAGAGCCCCCACGGTCCAGGTTCTCAAAGCTACAGACACCAAGACCACAAGAAGCAGAAAGACCAACTTCACCACAGGGAATGCAACGGGCTGTTGGATGTGAAATGAATTTCACTCTTCTCTGCCCAGAAATGTGAACTAAAGGCTTCATTCCAGGAAAAGTATGGATTTGGAATGTCAGCTGTCGCACTGGACAGGCTCTTGTAATGTAGCACCATTAGCTTCCACTGTCTTTTTTTCCTTCTCTCTTCCTTTAAAGAAAAAAATTTTTTTAACATTTTCAACAAAGCAGTGGAGATCTGTAAATATGTAAGAGGCAGTTCCTGATCCCCACAGAAGACTGAAGCTGCAAGAACACAAAATGGAAATGAGCAAAGGGAAGGTCTGCTGTTTGCAGGCTGGTGTGGGCTGAAACTTACAAGAAGAATCACTGGCCTCCTGCAATTGACCACGACAGGTGCTTGTGGCCGAGGGCCCAGGAGATCTGGCACTCAGAAATCAAGGTGTTGGACATGCCCCGTGTTTTCAGGATAATACCCTGCTCCCATTCCCCACTAAGGACCAGGGACCCGCAGCAGAGGCCACTGAGTGTGGGTACCTCAGCCAAGGGCAGCCACACTTGAATCTGGCCAGAATTCCACAAGATATCCTGAACAAAAAACTCTGCCCCACTCGTGCACCATTATAAGACAAATTAGCAACACTGATTTTAAAAAATCACATCCTCTTTGATCCATTAATTCTACTTATAAGAGTTAACCTTTGGCTATACCTGCACAACTGCACAGAGATGCCTGTTCTAGAATATTCTTTCCAGTACTCTTGTAGTAGCAGAAGACTCCTGATAGCCTAGATTAGTCATTAACCGGAAAGTGTCAGTCAGTCGCTCAGTCATGTCCAACTCTTTGCAACGCCAGACTGTAGCCCACCAGGAACCTTTGTCCATAGACCTCCCCAGGCAAGAATACTGGAGTGAGTTGCCATTTCTTTCTCCAGGGCATTAACCGGGAACTAGTTATATATTTAGGCTTTCCTGGAGGTTCAGTGGTAAAGAATTCTCCTGCAGTGAAGGGGATGTAAGACACTGGCTCAATCCTTGGGTCGGGAAGATCCCCTGGAGAAGGAAATGGCAACCCATTCCAGTATTCTTGTCTGGAGAATCCCATGGATGGAGGAGCTTGGCGGGCTATAGTCCATGGGGTTGCAGAGTTGGACATGACTGAGCGACTAACACAGACACACTGGTGGCTCAAGCGGTAAAGAATCCGCCTGCCATGCAGGAGCCGCAGGAAATGCAGGTTCGATCCCTGGGTCAGGAAAATCCCCTGGAGGAGGAAATGGCAACCCACTCCAGTACTCTTGTCTGGAGAATCCCATGGACAGGGGAGCTTTGGTGGGCTACAGTCCATGGGGTTGTAAAAGACTCAGACACAGCTTAGAGCCTAAACAACAACTAGTCATACATTTATAGACAAGTTCACAATTTTCTTGGACTTCTCTGGTGGCTCAGACAGTAAAGCGTCTGTCTACAATGAGAGACCTGGGTTCAATCCCTGGGTTGGGAAGATTCCCTGGAGAAGGAAGTGGCAACCCACTCCAGTCCTCTTGCCTTGAAAATCCCATGGATGGAGGAGCTTGGTGCAGGCTACTATCCATGGGGTTGCAAAGAATCGGGCACGACTGAGCGACTTCACTTTCTCATTTTCACAGTTCTCTATGTGTCATTTTTTAGTAGCAAAACTAGATCTGAACTGACATGAAATTCAAAGTTTTTATCTCACTTAGTAGTAGTATGAACATTCATATTTTCCTGCAGATATATTAATATATTTGACTACAGAATGCTGACCCAGGGCTATACTTAGATAATATTACTTTCTAAATTCTAAAAAACTAGAAACACATTTGGCTTCAAAGATGTCAGATGAAGGACTGGGTTTTTGTTCACTCACAGTGAAGTACTAGGCAGCCATAAAAAAGAATGGGTGAGATTTGTATACATGTGCTGCTACAGGATATTCTCTAAGACACATGGTTAAGTAAAGAGAAAAATCCAGAACAATGTATTGCATACTATCATTGAGTTAAAAGGCAGGGGGTGGAGGTAAGGGCAGAGAGGATAGATTGAATATTTCTGGAAGGACAGAGATTGATTACAATGGTTGTCTCTTGGGAGGGCAATCGGAGGCCCAGAGCAAGGAGCGAGGGTACGCCTATGGTCAGCCACGGTAACTTGGGACTGGAGCCCTGGGGGCCTGGCACTCTTACAGCCCTGGCCCTGCTTCTCCAGAGGGGTTCCCAGACTGGGCAACAGTTCTGCGGGCTCCTATTCATCATGGCACACACCTTTCATCAGTAATTTGCAGGAACCTCCTTCACTTGAATAGTATCATTTTCTTTTCTCATCATATTCCACATTCTATAAAGTGATTGGGCTATGGGGGCAGTGGAGAGGTAAAGGGAGACTCAGGGCAATTTAATGCCTAGGATCTGAGGATATAGAAAATTCTGATGCTCTGGTGAAGGGCACATTGCTTATCCAAACCTGACTTGGGAAGAAGCTGTCAACATTATCTCCTTCTGGTCACAAATTGCAGCTCTCTGATGGGTTTTTTTGTTCAAATTTAATCTTGTGTTAGAAGCTCAGCTGATACCAGGAAGGTTTTAGACGTGTCAATCTCCTTCCTGGCACTTTATCAGCAATTGATTCTCTTTGCTTCTTGAAGCTCGATTCTTGGCCTTGCCGTTTGTTCAGCTTGGGTTACAGGCTCAGCAGCTGTGTACACGTTTCCTGCCGCTCACAGCCTGACGGCAGGGGTCTGGGAGTAGGCTGGTGATTTCAAGCGCAAGGTGATTCTCACAAGAGGGACGATGTGCTGTTCCATCGCACTGAAGCGGTGAGGAACAAAGACCAATCTGCGTCCTGCTTTTTCTTAGCGAGAGTTCTCATCTACCTCTGACTCAGAAGGGATTTGCTTTTTAAACAGGCCATTTTGCCCTCAGTATAATACTAATTACAATACCAGTCCTAAATTACAATACTCAACACGTATCCAAAGTGTATCTTTGGATGTACATCTCTGGATGTATCCAAAGATATGTAACCACTTTCATTTTTCCAGCTCCTAGTAAGTCCCAGGCACCATTCTAAGCACTTTACAGACATTAGCTCGCTGGATCCTTACCTCACCCTAGACTGCAGGTTGTATACTATCCCTACTCTTTTTTTGAAAAAATAAAAGAAAAACGATTTTATTTATTTATTTTTGGCTGTACTTGGTCTTTGCTGCTGCACGGCTGTTTTCTAGTTGTGGAGAGCGGGAAAGCACAAGTCACTCAGTTGGGTCAAACTCTTTGTGACCCCATGGACTATACAGTCCATGGCGTTCTCCAGGCCAGAATACTGGAGTGGGTAGCCGTTCCCTTCTCCAGGGGATTTTCCCAACCCAGGGATGGAACCCAGGTCTCCTGTGCTGCAGGCGGACTCTTTACCAGCAGGGCCACCAGGGAAGCCTCTAAACATGGTGCAGAGTCTTCTCATCTCGGTGGCTTCTCTTGTTGCTGAGCTAGGGCTCCGGAGGCAAAGGCTTCAGTAGTTGCGACACGTGGCCTCAGTGGTTGTGGTTCCCGGACTATAGAGCACAGGTTCGATAGTTGTGGGACATGGACTCAGTTGCTGCGAGGCACATGGGATCCTCCAGGATCAGGGATTGAACCTGTGTCTACCGCCTCGGCAGGTGAAGCCCATATTCCTACTCTTTAGAAGAGTGAGTCAAGCCACAGACAGGATAGGTGCCTTGCTTGAGTGACGGCGGGAGCCTAGGAATCCGGGCTGTTTGGGTCCAGGGTTCACAGGCTCAACTACTTGGTTATGCTGCTCCTAAACCCACCATGTGACTGACCTGCCTCTACAGAAATCAGAAGCTGCTCATGTCACCAGAGCCCCCACGGTCCAGGTTCTCAAAGCTACAGACACCAAGACCACAAGAAGCAGAAAGACCAACTTCACCACAGGGAATGCAACGGGCTGTTGGATGTGAAATGAATTTCACTCTTCTCTGCCCAGAATGTGAACTAAAGGCTTCATTCCAGGAAAAGTATGGATTTGGAATGTCAGCTGTCGCACTGGACAGGCTCTTGTAATGTAGCACCATTAGCTTCCACTGTCTTTTTTTCCTTCTCTCTTCCTTTAAAGAAAAAAATTTTTTTAACATTTTCAACAAAGCAGTGGAGATCTGTAAATATGTAAGAGGCAGTTCCTGATCCCCACAGAAGACTGAAGCTGCAAGAACACAAAATGGAAATGAGCAAAGGGAAGGTCTGCTGTTTGCAGGCTGGTGTGGGCTGAAACTTACAAGAAGAATCACTGGCCTCCTGCAATTGACCACGACAGGTGCTTGTGGCCGAGGGCCCAGGAGATCTGGCACTCAGAAATCAAGGTGTTGGACATGCCCCGTGTTTTCAGGATAATACCCTGCTCCCATTCCCCACTAAGGACCAGGGACCCGCAGCAGAGGCCACTGAGTGTGGGTACCTCAGCCAAGGGCAGCCACACTTGAATCTGGCCAGAATTCCACAAGATATCCTGAACAAAAAACTCTGCCCCACTCGTGCACCATTATAAGACAAATTAGCAACACTGATTTTAAAAAATCACATCCTCTTTGATCCATTAATTCTACTTATAAGAGTTAACCTTTGGCTATACCTGCACAACTGCACAGAGATGCCTGTTCTAGAATATTCTTTCCAGTACTCTTGTAGTAGCAGAAGACTCCTGATAGCCTAGATTAGTCATTAACCGGAAAGTGTCAGTCAGTCGCTCAGTCATGTCCAACTCTTTGCAACGCCAGACTGTAGCCCACCAGGAACCTTTGTCCATAGACCTCCCCAGGCAAGAATACTGGAGTGAGTTGCCATTTCTTTCTCCAGGGCATTAACCGGGAACTAGTTATATATTTAGGCTTTCCTGGAGGTTCAGTGGTAAAGAATTCTCCTGCAGTGAAGGGGATGTAAGACACTGGCTCAATCCTTGGGTCGGGAAGATCCCCTGGAGAAGGAAATGGCAACCCATTCCAGTATTCTTGTCTGGAGAATCCCATGGATGGAGGAGCTTGGCGGGCTATAGTCCATGGGGTTGCAGAGTTGGACATGACTGAGCGACTAACACAGACACACTGGTGGCTCAAGCGGTAAAGAATCCGCCTGCCATGCAGGAGCCGCAGGAAATGCAGGTTCGATCCCTGGGTCAGGAAAATCCCCTGGAGGAGGAAATGGCAACCCACTCCAGTACTCTTGTCTGGAGAATCCCATGGACAGGGGAGCTTTGGTGGGCTACAGTCCATGGGGTTGTAAAAGACTCAGACACAGCTTAGAGCCTAAACAACAACTAGTCATACATTTATAGACAAGTTCACAATTTTCTTGGACTTCTCTGGTGGCTCAGACAGTAAAGCGTCTGTCTACAATGAGAGACCTGGGTTCAATCCCTGGGTTGGGAAGATTCCCTGGAGAAGGAAGTGGCAACCCACTCCAGTCCTCTTGCCTTGAAAATCCCATGGATGGAGGAGCTTGGTGCAGGCTACTATCCATGGGGTTGCAAAGAATCGGGCACGACTGAGCGACTTCACTTTCTCATTTTCACAGTTCTCTATGTGTCATTTTTTAGTAGCAAAACTAGATCTGAACTGACATGAAATTCAAAGTTTTTATCTCACTTAGTAGTAGTATGAACATTCATATTTTCCTGCAGATATATTAATATATTTGACTACAGAATGCTGACCCAGGGCTATACTTAGATAATATTACTTTCTAAATTCTAAAAAACTAGAAACACATTTGGCTTCAAAGATGTCAGATGAAGGACTGGGTTTTTGTTCACTCACAGTGAAGTACTAGGCAGCCATAAAAAAGAATGGGTGAGATTTGTATACATGTGCTGCTACAGGATATTCTCTAAGACACATGGTTAAGTAAAGAGAAAAATCCAGAACAATGTATTGCATACTATCATTGAGTTAAAAGGCAGGGGGTGGAGGTAAGGGCAGAGAGGATAGATTGAATATTTCTGGAAGGACAGAGATTGATTACAATGGTTGTCTCTTGGGAGGGCAACTGGGGGGCTAATGTCAAGACCATCGTACCCCTCAATGTATTTAGTGTGTTTTTTTTTTAATTCCACTTATTGATTTTATTTTTGCCCGTTCTGGGTCTCCACTGCTATGCTATGGTTTTCTCTAGCTGCGGCGATCGGGTGCTAGACCCTAATTGAGGTGCATGGGCTTCTGAAGGCTATGGCTATTCCTGCTGTGAAGCTGGGGCTCTAGGGCACACAGGCGTCAGTAGCTGGGGTACGTGCGGGCTCAGCTGCCCTGTGGCCTGTGGGATCTTCCCAACCAGGGATCGAACCCTGGTCCACTGCATTGACGGGCAGATTCTTAACCACCGGACCACCAGGGGAGTCGCTGCCGCTTAGTACTGATTAGGGAAGTTGATCAGAGTCTCTCCAGCCTCTGAGCTGGGAGAAGAAATAACTGGAAGAGAGGAGCATGAAGACGACACCAGGTCCAGGGCCCAGAGGGGAGGAAAGGCGTGTTCATGGTGGCGCACAGAAGCTGTCCAGAGAGCCTGGTCCCTGGAGGCTCCCTGAATCCTCATCTCCCTCCTTTGCTGGGTCCCCTGAGATCGCAGTCTCCTCCTCTGCTTGGTGAACATGAAAGGCATCTCTAGTCCTTGTACCATAAGGCTCTGTTAACAGCACCAAGTGCTTGTGTGTATGCATGCGTGCATGTGCACACTTACATGTGCGTGCAAAGGGGAGGCTTAACATTTTCTAGGCGCTTGAGTTAAATGACTTCTGCAGTCCTTTACAAAGTGAGCTCAGCAGAGGAGTGTGCCATCAGGGGCATTTTGCAGAATCTCCCATTAGCTGCACGAGGAGGCAGTCCATTATCACAGAAGGCTCTCAGAGCGGTTTACAGTGGGGGCCCCAGAGCTGCCTGCCTGGGGCGCACAGCCAGGAACCCAGAAGCCTGGAATCAGCCTACAGTCCGCCTGGAGCAAGGAAGACCCCTTCAGCCCTGAGTGCAATTGTGCTGTCTTTTTCATTCAAGGCCATGGCTATCTCTCTGTTAAATTCTAGACATGCTAAGGAATGATCACAATTATGTAGCAACTAACATTTATGGAATATTTACTATGCACAGCGCTAGGCACTTTATCACTGCCTTGATTCTGTATACCAAGTCTCCAAGGTGGGAATTATCAAATGAGGTGAGAAGGGTCAAGAGACTAGGCTAAAGGTCACAGGACAAGCATTTAAGCAGAAGCACATTGTGGGCTCCGTTCAGAGTGGCCTGGGGCCTCCGTGGCTCTGTGTAAGAGCAAGGCGTGAGCCCCACAGTGTGTGTGTTGCCATCGGTGTGGGCCCTGATCAGTAAGGGGCTGATGAATAAATATTTCTTCCTCCTCTATGTTTTCCTGTTTGTTTTTTTAAAAATTTTAACACTGTATGAAAAATTTACTTTCTAATGATTTTTGAGTAAACCACAATGGCCACGATTTCAGAAATCATTAACAATTCATGACCAAAGGCCAGAAACACTACATAAACTCCACAGGCAGGAGCCGTGAATCCTTGCTAGAGAAAAGGTGGCGGATATTTTTACCAGCTACTTCAAAAGTAGCTACTGACTTCAGGCCAGCCATCCAAGCAATATTCTTTCAGAAATGACGCTTCCTAAGCCTCTGTAAAAGCCGCCTCTTCCAGGAAGTCTTCTCTCCTCCTCTGCGAAACCCGCTGGGGCTTTGATCTGAACCTCCTCTATGCTTTTCTGCTATGCTGTGTGCTTGTCTGTCTGGTGGGGGTAGTGCAGGCATGCAGTGCGTGGGGAAGCACCCAGGCTGAGAACTTAATAAGTATAAAACGCTGGTTCTCAGTATCTGTGGGCACAGTGGGAAAGGGGAGGGTAGCGTGAATTGGGAGATTGGTATTGACATATATATGTACACTGGGTGTGCTCAGTCGCTTCACTCAGGTCCAGCTGTTGGCAACCTACTGGACTGTAGCCCACCAGGCTCCTCTGTCCATGGGATTCTCCAGGCAAGAATACTAGAGTGGGTTGCCATGCCCTCGTCCAGGGGATCTTCCCAACCGAGGGATCAAACACATGTCTCCTGCATCACAGGTGGATTCTTCACTGCTGAACCACTGGGGAAGCCCCTATATATACACTATCATGTGTAAAATAGATTGCTAGTGGGAAGCTGCTGAATAAGACAGAGTGTTCAGCCGGCACTCTGTAACAACCTAGAGGGGCGGGATTGGGTGGGGTGGGGGAGAGGCTCAAGAGGGAAGGGGCATAAGTATACTCATGTTGTTGTATGCCAAAAACCAACACAACATTGCAAAGCAATTATTCTCCAATTAAAAATAAATAATAACACACACACACACACACACACACACACACAAAGGCTGGTTCTCATCCATGGCTGCATGTCAGAATCACTTGAGGGGAATTACAAAATTCTGATGCCTCGGTCACACCCTCAGAGATTGTGATTTAACTGATCTGGAAAGACACCTGGACCGTTATTGCTGTTGTTCAGTTGCTAAGTCGTGTCCGACTCTTTACAGTCCCATGGACTGTAGCACATCAGGCTTCCCTGTCCTTCACTGTCTCCTGGAGTTTACTCAAATTCATGTTCACTGAGTTGGTGATGTGATCTAACCATCTCATCCTCTGCTTCTCTCTTCTCCTTCTGCCTTCAATCCTTCCCAGCATCAGATTATTTAAAAGCTCCCAAGTGATACAAACACGCTGTGATATTTGTGAACCGCTGACATCCAGCATCCAGCCCAAGGCCCGGTTCTGATACCTGCTTGTAGTCATGCAGGTGGGTGGGGGTGGGGGCAGGGTAGCACAGGGAGGATCCCATTAAAAGAGGACAGGTCTTCAGCAAAAGTCATTACCCAGGGACTTCCCTGGTGGTCCAGTGGCTAAGACTCCGAGTTCCCAATGCTGGACGTCCGGGTTTGATCCCTGGTTAGGAAACGAACCCACATGCTGCAACTAAGACCTGGCATATCAGACATACATCTATATACACATACATACACATTTAGATTTTATTTATTTATTTTTGGCTGTGCTGGGTCTTCCTTGCTCTGCAGGCTTTTCTCTAGTTGCAGCGAGCTAGGGCTACTCTGTAGAGGCAGTTTGCGAGCTTCTCATTGAGGTGGTTTCTATTGTTGCAAAGCACGATCTCTGGGCCACAAGGGTTTCAGGAGCCGCAGTTCCCAGGCTCTAGAGCACGGTCTCAGTAGTTGTAGCACACGGGCTTAACCGTTCCAGGGCACGTGGGATCTTCCTGGATCGGAAATTGAACCATATTTCCTGCACTGGCAGGCAGATTATTTACCGCTGAGCCACCAGGAAAGCCCTAAAATTTTTTGGTTTTTAAATGCCCTTTGTTGCCTTTTAGGAAAAAGGAAGGACTCAATGTTGCCACTCTTCATCTTGCAGAGAAGCCAGAAGCCTGCATTTTTTTGGTGAAATCTCTCAATTTTTGAATGTGATCAGCTAATTTGGGGCTTCCCAGGTGGCTCAGTGGTAAAGAATCTGCCTGCCAAAGCAGGAGACACACGTTCGATCCCTGGGTTGGGAAAATCCCCTCGAGAAGGTCATGGCTACCCACTCCAGTATTCTGGCCTGAGAAATCCCATGGACAGAGGAGCCTGGCAGGCTACAGTCCATAGGGCTACAAAAGCGTCAGACACGAATTAGAGACTAAAGAACAACACTTAATTTTAAAAGATTGTCATAGGGTATGGGCCAAATAAAACAAAACTTTGGAGCTGAAAGTGGCCTGGCAAGTTCATTGAGAATAGCTTCTCGTCCTCCCTTTGCAGCGCTGGCCCACCACCATGCAGGATGGTACCCAATCCCCATTCAGGATACAAACTGCCCATCCACCTGCCAAGGTGTTGTGTGCTGTCCTGTATACCCTAGCCCCGAAGGAACATGACACAGGACCCTGTCTGCTTGTTCTCACCAGCTTGTCTTTCCCTTGCCTTTCATGGGGACAAAGCTTCCACTATACCTGGCATCCTGTGTAAGGCAGAGAGAGTCAGGAAGTGCGGACTTCACAGACAACGTGGGCAGGAATGCAGAAAGAGGAGTGGGTGGAGAGGCATGTTATAAGGTACAGGATGAGCGTCCTGGCAGCTGCTATTAGTTTCTTTCTCTTGTTTTTCTAACCAAACAAAAGGCATGTTAGGAAAGTCAGCGCTCTCTTTTTCAGAGGGCCTGAAACCATTTTAAACATCTTTCAGGACTGAACTTGGATGTTGTGATAAACAACCCCATTCTCTGTTTTCCCTCACTTCAAGCATTTTTCAGAGGAGTGATGTGAAATGCTCTCCGTGGCTGGCATGATGGGAGTAGCCAGGAAAGTGGCAATTAGGGGAGTCCTGTTGCCAAGGAGAGAGAGGAGGGGAGGGGAAAAGTGTCTCTGCTAGTTATCGCCTGCCTTGCTCCATCATTTTCCGGTGAATTTCTTAACATGGATAAATAAGATGCTGTCATTACGCAACCAAAGGCCTCCGGTTTAAACAGTTCATTCCTGGCCTTAGAGGACTGGTACTCGCTCTTGGTCATTTAATCGAGGGAGACCAGGTACCTGCAGGCCAGTGTTCACCCCTATTCTGGCTTCTCCACCCTGACGCTTCTGGAAGGATCTTCATGGAGACAGGCACATCTGCTTTTTTCTTTTTTCATTTTTAGGTTTTACTTTATTCCTCATGATAAAAATCAGTACATAAAACACAAGGGGAAAACAAACAACAAAAAAAACACTTCCATAATCTTATTGCCCAGATGAAACAATTGCAAATATTTTCTTTCAACGGAATCAATCGTGAATTTTAAGAGCAGCACGAAAAAAACCACCTAAAGCAGCAGTGGTCCCCAACCTTTTTTGGCACCAGGGGCCGATTTTGTGGACAGTAAAGAATCTGCCTGCAATGCAAAAGACTCCGAGTTGGAACCCTGGGTTGGGAAGATCCCCAGGTGGAGGAAATGGCAACCCACTGCCTGGGAAATCACATGGACAGAGGAGGCTGATGGGCTAATGTCCATAGGGTTGCAAAGAGTCAGACATGACAGAGGGATTAACACTTTTGCTTTCAATTTTTCTCCAGATCGGGGTGGCATGGGGGAAGCAGTGGGGATGGGGGGAGGGATGGCTTCGGGATGATTCTCATAAGGTCCCTAGATCTCTCGCATGGGCATCTCACAGTAGGGTTCAAACTCCCATGAGAATCTAATGCCGCTGCTGATTGACAGGAGGTGGAGCTCAGGGGGTAACGAGAGTGATGGGGAGCAGCTCTAAGTACAGCTGAAGCTTCACTTGCTCACCTGCTGCCCTCTTGCTGTGCAGCTTGGCTCCTAACGGGCCACAGACTGGTACTGGTCCATGGCCTGGGGGTTGGGGACCCCTGGCCTAAAGTATTTCTACTCTGCATATTCAAAAGGACTCTCACATTGGATACTTCTTCAGAAAAATGCCCCCATCAGAAAGGAGTGAGAAGATCCACGCTAGTTCAGCTGCTGGAGTGCCCACTGGGGGCTGACACTACAGTCTTCTTACCATTCAAGCTCCTCAGTCATCTCCAGGCCCTCACCCCAGACAGGCTGATTATACAGGAAGGAAAGCCATGCTGGCTGTTCTGACCATAGCTGAGAGCGGAGGTAACAGGAGAGAGGATGAGAGTCATAGTCAAGAACACGGGGTCCTCTGCAGGCCCACCCTAACCCGCCGCCTCAGAGCTGGCTGGGGCGAGGCCGTCACAGAAGCAGCAGCACCACGAGCTACAGAGAAAAGAATCGGGCCCTGTGGCCGTTTAAGCCCCTGGATGCATCTGAGCCCGAGAAGTCTCCTTCTGTCTTTGGAGTCAGGTCTGTTTACAGTCAAGAGTGTGAGTACTCAAGTGTTGATGAATTTCAGGATTGGTGGATATAGGTGATGAGCACCCAAGACTTCAGACCCCCACTCCCATCAGCCACTAAATAAAACTCAAATGTAAACTCCCACAGGCTTTCGACTCGAGCAAAGGACCCTTAGTCACTCACGGGTCATACCTGCCACTTCCCCTTTCAGGCTCAATGACCTTGCAACTTTCCTTATTCGTATCTTTCTGCATTTGACCATGTTGTTTATCGGGCCTGGAAACTACTCACTCTCAAGAGTTAACCTTTACATCAGCCTTTCTTGATACCACTGGCAGGGGTAGGTGATCCCTTTTCTGCATTGAAATTCCACCCTTTGTCCTTCTCTCTCGGGACTGGTACTTTCACACTGTATTATGATGATCTCGTGGCACATCCTTCCAACAGCGCTGTGCACACCCTAAATCAAGGACTGTCTCTCATCCTTCCCTTAGTCTTAGCCCTGGTGCCTAGCACAGTGCCCGTGGGCTCAGCGTAGTGAATTTCAAACATTTCGAGAATGGGTAGTTTCAAGTATGTGGTATATTTCAATATTTTGTAGCTCTTCCCATGAAGAACTGGGGCCTATTTCCCCATTCCCCTTGAATCTGTGTTGACCTTGTGATCTGCTTTAAAGAATAGGAAGCAGCAGAAGTGACACCGTTCCAGTGCTAAGCCTAAGGCTCAGGAGTTTCTGAGTCTTCCGCTCTAATACTCTTGAACCTCTGAAGCCCTATGTGAGCAAACCTGCCTAGCTTACTGGAGGAGGGGCGGACACTGAAGGAGAATTAAAGCACCATAACGGATGCTCAGACAGCCCCAGGGTGACACAGCTGTTAATGGCCAAGGCATAAATAAAGCCCAGCTGTGGTCAGCAAGGCCTGGCCCATCAGCAGGATCTTTAGGGGAAGCTGAGCCCAAATGGCTGACCCTCGGAATCATAAACTAAACCCATAGTTGTTTCAAGTCACTAAAATCTGGGTGACCTGTTACACAGCCATAACTGACTGATACATTCAGTAAGAGATTATTAGCGACACTGGGTTGATAACTCCAGTTGCCAACTATCACTAGGTCAGGGATTCAAGCTAGAGACTCAGAAAGCGAGATCCAGGGATCTTTAAATCACCAGCCCATTCCCTCAGATCCTTTTAAATTCAGTTGCCTCCCACCAGCCCTCATCAGTGGCTCATTTACCTCCTTTTTCTCCCGAGAGCAGGACCGGCTTCTCTCAGCCTTTCGCAGAGTCTGACCTGTAGCAGTTCAAAAGCAGAACCAGAGATTTTTGAGGCTGTTTTAAAACAGCTAGTTTATCACCAAAAAAGCTTTTTATTTGCAAAACTGAATAGAAGGGACCAATCATAATCAAATGATTTTAAGAAAATGTAGCCTATTATGATAATGGGAAAATGGCATACTCTTGAAATAGACCAACGGCAATGAAATGGTAATTCACACACTCACATTATTTGACTATAATGAACAAAACCTCCGCTCTTTAATCTAGAACATTATCTGCACTTTGCAAGGGCCGACAGACTGTAGTTTTTCCCAGTCAAATTACATTTTTATTAAATTGTTTGGAATTATATAAAATGCCTTCCACCGTGTGCATACATATAACCTTTGATGAGTGCGTGCCAAGATGCGGCGCCAAACCTCCGATCTCGCCACGTAGGTGCTGGTGCAAATGTGAATTAGCAGTAATCACTCCCATTTCACATAATGGGGCAATTTCAGAGAGAATTGTTGCTTTTCTCAGAAAACTAGAAGACTAGCATTGAAGGTATGCACACATTTCACAGATCGACATCAGGATGTTTAAATGTGCTACTCCAAATGCAGTTTTTGCAACTTTGACGGAAGCGGCCGTTATGAAAGGAGTCCTTGATGGAAAACTAACGAATCGCTTTGGTTCTAGAACACAAGTTGGGAGTCTCACTGCACATCGTCAGCGTGTCTAGCAAACTGTCCAGCTTCACTCTCGGGTGGCTATCTGTGAGAATGTCACAACCGCATGTTCCATTAACCAGGAGCATTCTGAAGGTGGCAACAAAAAGGCTGAGTGATGACTTATTGAGACGCAAGAGAAGTGGACAGAGTCAGAGAGGAAAGACTTTCTCTTTTTGATTAATTTGGCTGTGCCAGGTCTTAGTTGTGGCACGTGGGATCTCGTTCCCTGACAGGGGACTGAACCCACGCTCCTTGAACTGGGATCACGAAGTCTTAGCCACGGACTCCCAGGTAAGTCCCAGATGGTAATCTTTGCATGTGGTCACTTCCGGTGGGTCCACATGTGACTAAGACACAGAGAGCTGCTCATAGCTGGTAAAAAAAAAAAAAAAAAAAAAAGCTCAGGTCAAGGGATGAGGCTCTCTCCAAAAAAGGATAAGGGAAAAAGCAAAAGTGCAAAGATGAAGCTGTGGCACTGGCCAAACTTTGGGCCAATACATAAACGGATGTAGAGAAGAGGTAGCTATTTGTAGGAGACCCTGGGTAATAAGAGTATCGTGGTATAGCAGACACCTTTGGAGGTATCTGCTCAGCTCACGATGACACCCCAGACTGCTCCCTTCTCTCTTTTCTTCCTCTCTATCCCCAGGTAGTCCTGTGGCAACCATGACTGTACATGACCCCATACCCTGAATTTGGCATGCTCCACTGGGTATGGGCCCTTGACCCAATCACAGCCAATGAGAATCCCAGCCCCTAACATTTGAAATTGATTCTGAAAGAGAGAGAAGAGAGAGGGCTGGAGCAAGGAGACCTCCACGTGTGAGCAGCCACCGGCCACTGGCTTTAGGGACAGAGTAACAGAGAATGACAAGACAGAGTGAATGGATCCGACACCCACAGCATGCACGCCTTTGTGTTTCACAGACCCCTGCTTTGATTAGGTTCTTCATGTATGTGTGTGCCTTTTTCTTTTTTGGCCTTAAGACAACCTAGGGTTTTAAAGATGAAAAAGAGCCCAGAAAAGGACTTCCCTGGTGGTCCAGTGTTTGAGAATCCAACTGCTAACGAGGGGGACACGGGTTTGATCCCTGGTCTGGTAAAATTTCACATGCCTTGAGGCAACTAAGCCCTTGAGCCCAAACGTCTGAAGCCTGCGAGCTCTAGGGCCCATGTTCCGCAAGAGAAGCCACTGCAAGGAGAAACCCATGCCCTGCAACTGGAGAAAGCCCAGCACAGCCAAAAATAAAGCTAATTAATTACTTAAAAAAAAAAAAAGGCCCAGAAAAAGACACCACTGTGATGCAGGATGCCCGTGGCGGGGGAGGTTCTACATGTGTGGACAGAGGGTAGACGAAACCACTCTGTACCTTGCACTCAGTTTCCCTATGAACCTAAATCTGCTCCATAAAATAAAGTTTATTGAGTTAAAAAAATAGCCTGGGATCTAGGGGTCAGGTGATCCCGGTTGTCATGTCGATTCTAACCTGACTTCTGATCCCTAACGCTCTGGGGCAGTAGCGAGGGTGGACGGCTCCTCCCAACCCTTGTGCACATCTGCTCTGGCTGTTGGTTGAGGGGTGCTGGGGCCCTAAGGTGGACCAGAGACGACATAGTAGAGGAGCCGGGAGCTGGAAGGCGACAGAGCAGACTGGAGACTGGGGCTGCTGGGCTGACAGATCAGGGAGCTCTAGCAGTCGGTAAGATGCCTGCAGAGCCAAGCGAAGCCTGGGGCAAAGGCTGGGAGCAGGAGGGAAACGAAGCTGGTTCAGGCTGAGCACAGCAGACCCCAGAGTCCGGCGGAGCCCCTTCACGTGCTGGTCACACACATGCTTGAGGATCCAGTCCAGAGAGGATCGCTGCATGTTCTGAGATCTTAGATAACTCAGGATCCAACAGGTTCTCTCTGGGCCATATTTTCTTTCAATTTTTTTTTTTTAATAAGAAGTAGGCTGAATCACCTAATGAGTTTGCTTTCCAGCTCTAAAATTCTGTGATACCAATAAAGAGCAATAAAGAAAATTAGGGTGGGCCATAAAAAAATATTAATGCAAAGAACAGAGAGCTTAACCACTGAAATTTGCAAGCAAATTTCTCTATTGGAGTTAATTAGAAGATTCTTTATTCATTAAATTGGAAGATAATTTGCTTATTTTCCAGTGAAGATAATTCACTCTAATTATGCATGTTTGTTATCAAATGCCTCTGTCCTCACATCACTGAGCCCCTCTCTTCTCCAGGTAGCTCAGTGTGGAGATGGCTCCCTCTCCCCACGGACAGAAGGAACCATATTACATGGCGCCTGTCTACTGCACTTAGCTCCTCTGAGTAGCTTCCTACCAAGATCTCATTTTACCCTCATGACGACTCAGGGAGGGGGGAAGAAGGTGACATTAACATCAATATATGCTGCTTGCAAAATGAAGGGGCTGTTTCTCTGCATTTTGCAAGGTGACCTGCCAGCTGCAGCCAGAAAACAATAAATAAGGCCAAATGTAAATACTACATGTGCACCTCACTTTAGAAAACAGATGTGGGCCCGGGGAAAGAAAAAAAAAATGATTGGATTGAATTGTTGTAAATATAACACCATTCTCCCATGTAGGCTTTCAGAGAGACTGTATCTGCATTTAGGATTAATTTTCAATGGTTGGAAGATTCTGACACTTCAGTTTTACTTTACTCTAGATGCAGATAATAATGTTCATCGCTGCCACTTAGAGGGAAGTTGCATTTTCCTTGGATGTTAGATTCTGAAGTCGGCAGGCATGGGAAAACCATTGTCAAAATTCCCCTTGAAAAAGAGCCTTAAACATCTCATAAGGAACAGTCTCTAGGACACAAGATTTTATACCCACTGGTGTAGACCTATGTGCATGTGTGATATTTGGTGCATTTGGAAATGCATGGTATGTGATAAAAGACATATGCAAAATATAACTTTACGATATTTCTAGTTAAACTATTTTTAATTTTTTATGATCTATGTTTTTTTTACATATTCATTTTTATTTATTTGGCTGTGCCCCCACATCTTAGTTGTGACATGTGGGCTCTCTAGTTGCAGCAGGCGGAATCTATTTCCCCGACCAGGGATGGAATGCAGCTCCCCCTGCTTTGGAAGGCGTGGAGTCTTAGCCACTGGACCACCAGGGAAGTCCCCAAATTATAACTATTGTAATTATTTCCCTCTATATTTTGTTTTGGGGTAGGAGGAACTTGTCAGAGGCCGGGGCACGAATCAGGCACCAATATGATGAAGGTTAAATGTATTGGACAGGACACCTATTAAGGGCCAGGTCCTATGTACTAGCTTCATTTCCTGTATTCTCACATTCACCCCTCCAGGCCAGGAGTCAATAGGCTTTCTCTATAAAGGACCAGAGAATAAAATAAAATAAAATAAATTATAGGTCACAAACGCATGCAGTTTTAAGGTCTCTGGTGCAACTACTCAACTCTGCCATTGGAGGGTGGCAATAGCCATCGATATATGTAAACAAACCAGTATTGGAGGGCTCTCCAGGTGGCTCAGTGGTAGAGCATCTGGCATCCACCTGCCAAGTAGGAACCTGGGTTCGATCCCTGAAGAAGTTTATTTCTTCCACTGTCCAAATACGAGGGCTCATCCTGTTCTCATTTTATGTATCTATGTCATTTCATTTAAATGGCAAATATCCCACTGAGATGCCACTTCATCTCAATCATTGGGCTGGCAAAAATCCAGAGATGTGGCAATATACTGCTGACGAGAGCTGGGAAGCAGACCTTTTAGAGTACAGCTGGGAAATGTATAAAATGATACAGGCGCTGTGGAGGGGATTTTGGCAACATCTTCAGAGAGGCTTTTGGCATTATCCCTTTAAGCTAGTAATATCCTTTCTAGCAATCAACTGGGAAGAAATACCTCCACAAACAGGAAAACAAATGCATGCACGAGGTATTCCCTGCATCGTACTTTGCAATGGAAAATATGAGAAGTGACCCATAAGTCTATCACAGCGAGGGACTGGCTGAATAAATACGGTAGATCCACAAAAGGGAATGGAATACTGGGTGAGAGAACGGCAAGCTGATAACGATGGCCATATGTTCAGTGAAAAACTTGAGGGGCAGAAACTTGACAATGATTCTTTTCTCTGTGAAAGAGGGAAAATAAGACTGTACTGGTTCTATTTATATCGAGAACCACCTGGAAAGCAGATGCGCAACAGCGACTGCTCAATGTAAACTTTTTATATTGTTTTTATTTTTGAAGGATTTAGATAGATATATTTCCTATTCAGGAAACTAAAATACTTTGCTGTACAGCAGAAACTAACACAACCATGTAAAGCAACTAAACTCCCAAAAAATTAAAAAGCAAGAAACAAAGGGAACCACACTATGACTGGAGTTGGCATAAGCAATTTAACTAGTATGTCAGAAAACGTGACATGTGAAAGTCGCTCAGTTGTGTTCAACTCTGCGACCCCATGGACTGTAGCCTGCCAGGCTCCTCTGACCATGGAATTCTCTAGGTCAGAATACTGCAGTGGGTAGCTATTCCCTTCTCCAGGGGATCTTCCCAACCCAGGAATCAAACCCAGGTCTCCCTCATTGCAGGTGGATTCTTTACCATCTGAACCACTAGGGAAGCCCAGAAAACATGCTACATAGAAGGCAACAACAAAAATGTATTTTGGACTCTAAAAAAAAAAAGAAAGAAAGAAACTAGAATAGACTTAAAATATTAAATGTCCAAAAGGTCTGGTTCAGATTTTTTTAAAATATAGTGAAAAATGCTGTTGACATTCCCATCCAAGGTGCAAGGGAGGGAAAAAAAGTAAGCCTCTATGGACCTTGGGATCCTATAACTTGCTTGAAAGAAAACACAATTGGAGGACAAACTGCCTTTTTTTTTTGCTGCACCATGGGATCTTGGTTCCCCAACCAGGGATCAAGCCTGCCCCCACCTCTGCCCCTCTCTGCAGTGGAAACTCGAAGTCTTAAACCACTGGACCAGGGAATTGGCTGAACTACTTCTTTTAAGACATCAGTCTGTAATGTGTAAGAGATAAAAATAAAATAAGGATGAAATATGCTTTCTGGACATTGAAACAATTTCTAAACCAAGCCAGTAGGCTGGTGGTGAACTGCTTGTTTATTTGAGGGTGAAGTTTTTTGTTGTTGTTGTTTGTTTTTAAATAAAATGGCTAGACAAAGTGAGAAAGGAAAAAAGAAAAAAGGAAAGGAAGATTACAACCTGTCCAGATGGGTTGTCTTGGACTCATGATTTCCAGGTATTTACCTGCCACTGCCAGGTTCCGCCACAGGTGACAGTTTTGGGAACTCCCTATCATCTACAACAGGCTTCCCTGGTGGCTCAATCTGTTAAGAATCCACCTGCAATGCAGAAGGCCCGGGTTCAATCCCTGGGTGGAGAAGATGCCCTGGAGAAGGGAATGGCAGCCCACTCCAGGATTCTGGCCTGGAAAATCCCACGGACAGAGGAGCCTGATGGGCTACAGTCCATGGGGTTGCCAAAGAATCAGAGATGACTTTAGCAACTAAACCATCATCACCGTCATATACAACAGTAAACCACAAAGCTCAGAGAAGGAAGGGAACTTGCCCAAGGTCACAAAGCAAAAAAGAGAAAGCGCTTGGGTTAGCAACCCGTTGGCCTAGCTGTTAATCCGGTGCTCACTACACCTGGCAGCCTGCCTGCCTGTCCTTCAACTCCAGGAATAGGAGTGCCCCAGCCCCACTGGCCTTCAGGCTCATCCCAGCTTTCTGAACCTTGATCCTGGCTTCCACCTACAGCCTCTGCAGAGACACATGTGACAGAGGAAAATGGCGGGGTGGGGACAGGGCTGAGCCCCTGCCCAGCCTAATGAGGAATCACAATTTGTCTCTAGCTGCTGGTTTCCAGGCAGGAATGTGGGCTCAGTTTTGTTGGGTGAGATTCTTCCAGAGAAGCATAGTTTTGTGAAAAAAGCTTCTAATTTTTAAGTGTTGACAAGCAATTAAATAAATGTCAGTGCTCTGGACAGGCCCAGCAAAAGAGGCCTCTTGAGACTTCCCGGGTGGTCCAGTGGTTAAAACTTCGCCTGCCGGTGCAAGGCGTGTGGGTTTGATCCCTGGTTGGGGAACTAAGATGCCACATGTCTCATGGCCAAAAAACACAAAATCTAATACAGAAACTATATTGTAACAAATTCAATAAAGACTTGAAAAAAAAAGAAGCCTCTAGTTTCCAACCTAATAGACAGCTAGGGCAGAAGATGGGAAAATCACTCCTCCCATTATTTCCTCATCTTTGTGTCATGGACCCTTTCTTGTGCCTGTGGGTGGAGGCAGACCTCTTTAAGGAAATCTCATCATAATAACTAAAATCTGTTAGACAAAGAGCATGACTGTTTGGGAGCCAAGTAAACAAACATTGGCTCCGAGACACACTTTCCTCTTCAAATTCTTCTTGTGCACCTCCAGGCTGGTCCTGGTCCTTTGAGTTCCATCCTGTTTTCTGAACACCCGAAACAATATCCCTGTCACTCTTCCTTTGCGTTTTCTGTAGAACTGAAATTCCCAGGGCCCAGTTTACTGCCAAATTACCTGAGATAAACAAGTCATGCTAAGATCCTCTTTTCCTTTCCAAACCTAAACAGCAGCTGGCAGCTAGAAACAGTTATTTATAACCTGCACAGGGTTCCACTCATTTGCTTGGTTTAGAAATGCTTAGCTGTGCATTCTTCGGCTGGGCTTCGTAATCACATGAGAGCCTGGGGAGGATGCTGTGCGGTGGCTAAGAGGCTGGGCTCTGGGTCAGCCACTCATTACCTGTTTGGGAGTCCTAATAGTTCCGACTCCATTTCCATCCATTTTAAGGTTAAGGTAGTACATGTGAGGGACTTCCCGCGGGCTCCAGTGGCTAAGCATCCGCCTTGTAATGCAGAGGTCTGAGATTCGATCCCTGGTTGGAGGGCTAAGGATCCCATGTGCTGCAGAGTAACCCCAAGAGCCGCAACTGAGCCCATGTGCCACAACTGGAACCCAAGGTAGCCAAATAAAAACAACAAACACAGAAAAGAGGTGTCCTGCACGTAGTAGGTACTGAGCAGTTTCCTCTCCCAGAAACAGCTGTTCGGGGATCTCAGGGAGTTCTGGCAATCTCTGGTACCCAAACGTATCCTCAATATGCCACTTCCTCTCCATCATCCCTTGGTGAACTCCCTTATCTCAAGAATGCCACCTGGTAGATCTCCAGTCTCTGCTACTCCTGGCTTCCCGTGGCCCCCACCCTAAGCAGCCATCTAAAAATAAGACCTCATCATTCTTGGCTTGACCATCCTCTGGTGTGTTTCACTTTGTACATTTCCCTCTTACTCTTTATGTTCACACCTCTGCAGCCCCCAGTCTTCTCCCTGGATTCAGGATCCCTTTCTGCCTCGGGGGCCTTTGTCCTTACTCCCAGGTCTTCTTGTCAATCAAATCTCAGCCTAAAGGGACCCCCTTGCTCAGAGAGCATTAGCGCCCGGTCCTCCCGCCTTTGATCTTCTGCACAGCACTTACCTGATCTCTTTTCTGATGATGTGGTCTGCCTGCCTTACTAGATATCAGCCTGTGAGATCAGAGGCTGCTGTCTGGCTTTGTTGTTGTTGTTTTTTTTTTTCCTTTAATTACTGTATTACCCACACCTGGAACAGTGCCTAGAATGGAGTAGGCTTGGGGAGACATTTCTGAAATCGATGAATGAGTGAATGACCAAATATCTGAATGGAAAGGCAGGAGGCATGATTACGAACGGCTATAAAGACTTCATCTTCTCTTACAATGTGTTTTCTTGACCCTTTCCCCTTTCTCTTTCCGGGACAGCGAAATGAAATATGACAAAGTAAGTTTAATGCACCACTGGAGATAATTGAAAAATATTGATTTTTTTTTCCATTGGAAATAGTAAAGATAAGTAAATGCCACACATCTGTAATCTAATCAGTGGTCTCTGTGAGACACGCTTCCTAGGCTAAAATGGACTTTGGTCTACCTCTGTATCCATCATACAAGTTTCCAAACTTACTCCCACGCCACACTCCCCCTCCTCCCATTCTAGTTCCCCAGGGAATACAAGTGAGGACCCTGCATTTGTGAAAATATGTGTATGTGTATGTGCATTCGAATTAAAATGTCCTTTGGGTATTTTCACCCTCTCTCCAAACTAATAGTATCTTGGAAGACATGAGACTGTGCAGAAGATCCCCAAATTCCTAAGAAAAAGATGCAATCCTTCCCCTGAGAGCTAATTCTATTGAGAGCTCATTAAGCACTGGGAACTGTTCTAAGGGCTTTAGAAATGAATTCACCTGGCTTTTGCAGAAGCCCTACGGGAAGATGCTACACTTAATCTCCATTTTACGATTTAAGAGTCTAGGTACTGAGATGAAGTAACTAACCCCCACCCCCTCCCCCCAGCCCTGGGCTGGGATCACATGGCTGGGAAGAGGAGTTTCAGAATTCAAACCCCTTTAGGTCAACTCCAGGATGAGTTTGAGCAAACTCTGGGAGATAGTGAAGGACAGGGAAGCCTGGCATGCTGCAGTCCATGGGGTCACAAAGAGTCAGACACAACTTAGCACCTCAACAACAACAGGTGAGCATCAACCAGAAGAGAAGGAGTTGTTTGTCTCTAAGTCGTATCTAACTCTTTTGCAACCCCAAGGACTGTAGCCCACCGTGGGATTTGAGGTTTCCCAGTCAAGAACTCTGGGGTGGGTGGCCCTTTCCTTCTCCAGGGCACCTTCCTGACTTAGGGATTGAACCCACATCTCCTGCACGTCTACTGCACTGGTAGGAGCTTTTTACCACTGAGCCACCGGGGAAACCTTTGGAGAGAAGGAGAGGAGAGTCCAAACTCTCAGCCCTGGTTTTCATGGTTCCCCTCTGCATGGTTAAAATAAAATCTCCATCCCAGTGGAAGCAGGAGGCAGAACTCCTGCAGGCTCACTGGGAGAAAGGCTTTGTCATGGGGGTAGAAGCAATGGACTGAAAGAGATCTGGGTCTTGTTCTCCCACTCCTGGGCTGCCCATCAGGGGTTCTTAACCACCCTCCTCCTCCCATGCCATGGCCTCCACATCTTATAAATGATAGTGATCAGACTACATTCAAAGTCACTTTCTGGCTGAAACCAGCCCATATACATTTGTCTGGTCTCCAAAAAACAATTATATTTTTTCCCAGCTAACATTTAAAACTGGGCAGATTTCACAGGTATAAATCCTGAGTTCTGGATTCTTTTGAAAAACTGAAAAATCTGTTGACATGGGGTCTGTGTTCTTGCCTGGCAACAGTTGTTGGGAGCTGAGGGCAATGGCCCACCAGATACCCCGTGGTACCCTCTGGTTCCTTACCCCCGCCCATCTCCCCAGTTGTCTCTCTGCCACTGAGGTCAAGTCCAAGTTGCCATTTATCAGCAGGTCTCAGAGTTTTTTCCCTACAGTAAAGATGCAAGTGAAGGTTCATGGGTTCACATTTCCGGGAGAATGAATCATTGTCATCCTAAGTACTCACATGTGTACTTTTCATGTGCTAACCCTTGATTTAAGGGCTTGGCAGCTATTAATGTATTTAATTCTCACAACAACCCTAGGAGGTGAAACATTTTATTATCTCTATTGGATAGATGACAGAGGGCTTCCCTGGTGGGTCAGTGATAAAGAATCTGCCTGCCAATGCAGGAGACTCAGGTTTAATCCCTGGGTCAGGAAGATCCCCTGGAGAAGGGAATAACAACCCACCCTAGGGGCTTCCCTGACAGCTCAGCTGGTAAAGAATCCACCAGCAATGTGGGAGACCTGGGTTCGATCCCTGAGTTGGGAAGATCCCCTGAAGAAGAGAAAGGGTACCCACTCAGTATTCTGGCCTGGAGAATTCCGTGGACTGTATAGTCCAAAGGGTCACAAAGAGTTGGACACGGCTGAGCTACTTTCACTTTCTAGTATTTTTGCCTGGAGAATCCTATTGACAGGGAAGGAGCCTGGGGGACTACAGTCCGTGGGGTCACAAAAGAGTTGGACACAACTTAGCAACTAAACAGAAACAACATAGATGATCCGAGATGGAGGAAGCCACAGCTTTAAGAAATTAGTAGACAGCAGATTTCTTTAGGAAATTCCTAGATATGCAAAATATATTCAGGTGTTGAAAGAACCTGAGGCAAAGCAGCATAATGAAATAAACCCTGGCTGCCGCCGCATTGTATTACCTGCCTGGTCCCCGTAGGCTTCTAAATCTATGACTTCTCTACAGGATCTTCAGGGCTCTGAGACATATCAGCATCCCCAAATGGAATTCTGGACTAGACTTGTCAGGCCCCTTCCAGCTCTAACCTTCTGTGATTTTATGTGGGTTTATACAATGTATCTAATTACTTTGGGACTCTTTGGAGAGGGCACACATACACACACACACACACACACACACACACACACACACACATCATGAAGTTCAAGTTCACTAGAGTTTAGAAAAGTGTCATGGTCTCTGCAGGGGTCCAGTGGTTGGTGACTAGACATATGTGATGCTGCATTCACCTGTAGCTTTACTATCCCCAAGGGATGTAAGTTGGGGGCCGTGTCATCAGCCCAGGGTGGTCAAGGTAGCATCAGGCTCCAAGATGAGATGGGAGAGAGCAGTGACAGGGACTTTACTGGGCTAGAGAAGGGGGGAGCACAGGAACACTGAATGCAAAGTAGGGGAAGAACAGAATGCAACCAGAGGCTCTGGGGTGTAGTAGAGGGAGCTAGGCTAGAATATATTGTTAAGACGGGCTGAATGATTGCAAAGGACAAAGTCTGGATGAACCATCCTTGTCCACCAGAAAAAAACAGAAATCTGCCGAGGTCTCTGGAACTTGGCCTGGAGGCTTGGCTACAAGGGCTCTTTCTCTGCTTTATGGGAGACCAGCCAGAAGTTCACTAAGGATCAAGTAAATGGGCTCATCTCTTTCCTGGTTACAATGTCAACCCAGCAAACACTCATGGGCATCTCCCTGTGCCAGTCCTTGTGCCAAGTGTTGGGCATGCAAAGAAACAAGAGTGGGTCTCCACGCACAGAGAGGGAGAAAGGCGCAGAGCCCAGTACCCATGATCTAGCACTACTCCTGAGAGGCCATGGGATCCAGAACCACGTGGGAGGAGCTAATACCACACGTGACACCAGTCACTGTTAATCTATGGCAGGGAAGTGACTTGAGAGAAGGGCATGGCTGGCAGGGAGCAGAGAAAAGGTGAGGCAGGGAGGTGGGAAAGGATACTGGAACGACTGAAGCCAGCTCCCCAGGTGGCTTGGCTAGGGGTTGAAATCACAGATGCCTGGAGGCCAGCCCAGTGTACTCAATGCAAGAAGTAAACACTTGATGACTGGCACCACCAGCCAGAAGACTGAGTCAACTGTCATGGAAAGTCCAAGGTCAAGAGGGTGGCCACGTTTAGCGTTGGAGGACTGGGGCTGTGTAGAAAGGCAGGCCCTGTGGGGCTAAAGCTCCCTTTTACTGGGAGACATTAAAAGTCCAGGATTTATGGGAAATTAACCCTGACAATACACTGGAAGGACTGATGCTGAAGCTGAAGCTCCAACACTTTGGCCATCTAATGTGATAAACTGATTCATTGGAAAAGCCCCTGATGCTGGGAAAGATTTAAGGCAGGAGGAGAAGGGAGCAACAGAGGGTGAGATGGTTGGATAGCATCACTGACTCAATGGACATGAGTCTTCAGGAGATAGTGACGGGACATGGAGGCCTACCGGGCTGCAGTTCATGGGGCTGCAAAGAGTCGGACACAGCTTAGCAGCAGAACATTATTTTTAAATGTGGGAAAATATATCTACTGACCCAGTTCAGCCCAGTATAAAGCCTCTGAGTATGGGAATGGGTGGGTGAGTATCTGAAAATGACAGGGATTGGCAGGGGTGGAACGGGGACACCAACA
>SJYC01144465.1:0-27308 GCA_006408675.1 Madoqua kirkii | reverse complement strand
TGGATGACTGCTACCCTTGGCTGTGATGGGGACCAGCTATGATGGGAACCACAGAAGTGCAGCAAGGAGGCTGAAGCTGGGGGGCGGGGGGAAGTGGGGAATATGCTGAACGTACCTTGAAACACACTGTGTTCGAGGTTCCTGTGGGTTATCGAATGGAGATTCTGGTTGGTCAACATCTAGCTTTGTGGGAGGGTCAGCAGGTCAGAGAGTGGGACTGAGCTGGGCACGTGGAGTCAGCCCTGTGGAAGCTCTTGGCCAGGACCCTCCCCAGGAGAGAGTGTAGTGTGGTTGGAAGCCGTAAGACATGGTCCTGCGGTGGATGAAGGCCCAGGAGCCTTCCAAGGAAGCCTGGGAAGTTATAAGTGGAGAACCAGAGGACAGCAGGCCAGAACCGCCTGAATTGACAAGGTGTGGTTTGAGCGTGGAGGGCTAAGCAGCACAGGGGTTACAGACAGGGCAAGAAGGAAAAGCACTGGCGAACGCGGATGGGGTTTGACAGGTGCAGGGTGTGAGCAGGATTCCCAAGGAAAACTTGACAAACTAGCTGACTGGATAAAAGAAGCACAGCTCAGGGTGTCTCCACGGTGTTGATGAGAGGCCACTGGGAGAAAACTGGTACCAAGGAGGGGCTTTGTTGGAGGTGGGAAGTAGCAGTCATAACTTTGGTTTCGATCTCATCAACCATGACAGTTGAAAACAGGATTAGTGTTTGGCGGCAAGAAACAGGGCTGAGGATTTGATGGTGAGAATTGTTAACGTGCCAAGTGATAACTGAAAACCATAAAAATGGGTGAAAGTAGAAGAGGGGTAGTTAGAGAGATGGAAAGGTGACATCTCCGAGTAGGGAAGCCCTGAGTCATTAAGTCCAAACTTGATGGTTTGGAAACCAGGCACAGGACTTGCAGGGAAAATGAAAAGCAAGGAAGGTGGTAGGGCCAGGAAGGTGGTTCTGATTTCAGCATTCATCCTTGAGGGTGAACGTGGAGGCTTCTGGGAAGATCTGTGTTGTCTGGGATGGAGACTCAGAGACAGTGCTTGTCAAGACGTCCTGCGTTAGGAAGGCAGGGAGACCAGGGGCTCTTTCCCTCTCCCTGACCTCGGCCAGAGGTTGTCAGAACACACCCAGCACGTGTTACTTCTGAGGCTGAGCTGTGTTTCGATGTTTGTGTACTCCTCCCCTACCCCCTCGCCTTAGGTATGAAGAAATTGATTTGGAAACGGGCATCGTGGAGTCCAGGAGGGACCCGGTCCCTCTGGAGGATGTCTACCCCATTCACATGATCTTAGAGAATAAAGATGGCATCCAGGGCTCATGCCGGTACTTCAAGGAGAGGAAGAACATTACCAACGACATCAGGACCAAGATGTTACAGCCCCGCTGCACGATGGTGGAAGCCTTCGGCAGGTAACTCGTCTGCACTGTGGGAGGCTGG
Source organism: Madoqua kirkii (assembly GCA_006408675.1). Classification (NCBI taxonomy): domain Eukaryota; kingdom Metazoa; phylum Chordata; class Mammalia; order Artiodactyla; family Bovidae; genus Madoqua; species Madoqua kirkii. The sequence continues at coordinate 25,872 of SJYC01144465.1, read as the reverse complement.
TGGGCCTCTCCCTCCTCCACCGTGTGGTCAGTGCGCCAGGACGGGGTGCAGCCCCGGTGTTCTCAGAGTGCGTGCACCCTGCCCTAACTAAGCCGGCCCTCTGCCTTCATCACGCCACTTCTTCTGGGGCTAATCTTGCTCGGGCTGGGCTGGGGGTGGGGAAGGCTGCCTTTCTCTTCCCTTTGTGTCCAGGTTGCCTCCTTTGTTGCCTAGTGACCAGTCCTTTTGTGAGTCTCCAGTCAGGGTCCCAGTTTCCCAAGCCCCTCGCCCCATCCCCACCTCCCTCCCTACCTGACAAACAGGGAGAAGCTTCCAGCGTGAACTCACCTTGCTGCCACCTTCCTCCTCAGCTTGCAGACTTGCCCCCCTCCAGTTCCCTCCTCCCTCACCTCAGAGGGGATAGAAACCAGGCCCTGTCTCGGCCGGTGATGTCTCTTCCTCTCTTTCTCCCCAGAACCTCGTGCTCTTTCCCGCCTCTGTCAGCTGGCTCATCTTTCTCCTTTATTTTCAGCTTTTCCCTATCAGCACTGCTTTCTCCCCAGCCTGACACTGTGATTCGTTCATCTTAAAACAAGACCCTCTCCCCACCTCGGATCCCCTGTGACTATGACTCTGTTGCTGGAGCCAAGCTTCTGAGAAACAGCCGCTCTCGTGCTCTGTCCCTCTGGATCCCCCTCCCCTCCTGGAGCTTTGCCGCCCCTGCTTCCTGCCCCTGCCCCACCGGCTTCCTGCCTCCTCAGGAACCCCCCCCTTTGAGAGCTCTCCCTGGTGACGGCCCACAGGCTCTCTTCACACTCATAGGCCCGAATTGGGGGCTCCTTGTACATGTCATTTCATAACCCCAGTCTCAGTTATCACATCCCCTTGTAAGTAATTCTTTCTTTTCTTGTCTTTCTCTTCAGTAGACTGTGAGCTCCACAAAGGCAGATACCATTTTTTATTATCTTGGCATTGCTGGTTCTTTGCATGGCATTTAATCAGTGTTGGATAATTTGATGACCGCAGTCAGCAAATCAGGCCTCGGGTACAAGTCCTAGAGTCAGCTTCTGGGAAAGGTTGGCGTTCCCACAGGATGGGGGTAAACCACCGTGAATACATTTTTAAAGGAGCAAGTCAGCGTCCCTGTTTTCCAGCTTTTCTCAGCTGAGCTCTTCCAGTTTAACTTAATGAACCTGTTGCGAGGACACAGGTCGTAAGTTTGTGATGTGCAGACCCAGAAAGGAGACTGTCTTGTCCATCACGTGTATTCGCTGCCTAACACTCTTTAGAGATGGACCTTACGGAAGACTAACTGGGTCACACGCAACGTGAAGGAAGCTGCAGTTAAATGGAAACATTGGCAACCTCGGCTTTTTACTTTTTGCCTGCTCGCTAGGAGCAGTAGAATCATCTGGTTTTTGGCGGTGGGAGCGAAGCAGGAGGAGGACCTGTCAGGCTGAGTGATGTGAGTGAAGACAGGCCTTAGGATCAGGCATCTGTGAACCACAGACTGGGAGGAGTAGATGCTGCCTGTAGAGGGCAGGGCTTGGGAGCCCGTGGGCTCTCATACACACCCTTAGTGACTTACTCCCCTGGGAGAGGGAGCTCCTCCAGCTGGTGTGTCTTGATGCCAAGGAGTGAGTAAGGATGGCTTCTCTGCCAGCACACCCTCGTGGGATCTCTGCAGCATGGCTAGGACACGAGACAGTCTGCCCAAGACAGCCATTTATTAATAAATCAGCAGGCAAGGCCCCAGGGCAGAGTCTCTGTCTTCAACGTCGGGGACGGTTCAGCTTCAGCAGAGAAGTTTATATCCCAAGCCAGGGCTTCTCCAAGCTCCTTGCTGGGACAGGGCCTTGACCTCTTTTGGGGACATTATTTTTCACACACCTGGACAGTAGGAGGAGCTGATGGTTTGTCCCAGGTCTGCTCTCAAGAATGGCAGGTCCACCCATCACACGGGGCACTGTTCTTGACTCTGAAGTTGTGTTTTCTCAGTCCAGTTCAGGAGGCATGTTTGTTCACTTAACAAATGGTTAAAGAGGTCCTTCTGTAACCACTGAAGACACTGAGGGTGTCCTGGGGACCCAGATGACAACCTGCCCCCCTCCCACTTAGGGTGCTTAGGGCAGGAACGTGTGCCCCCAAAACGTGGCCATTTCGAGGAGTGCCAGGTGTGTGATGAGTCCAGAAATGGTCAGAGGCAGGGATGGCCTTGTGGCTAGCACTTTTATGGAGAGTTGAGGTGCTGGTATCTGAGCAGTGATCTAAAGGATGAGAATTAGTAGCCTGAGCATGAGGTGGGCAGAGGACCAACGGAGCCGTTGTGGGTGCAGAGCCAGGTAGTGGGGGTGTGCAGAAGGTTCCAGGCTCTGGTGTGCCAGGTGTGTGATGAGTCCAGAAATGGTCAGAGGCAGGGATGGCCTTGTGGCTAGCACTTTTATGGAGAGTTGAGGTGCTGGTATCTGAGCAGTGATCTAAAGGATGAGAATTAGTAGCCTGAGCATGAGGTGGGCAGAGGACCAACGGAGCCGTTGTGGGTGCAGAGCCTGGTAGTGGGGGTGTGCAGAAGGTTCCAGGCTCTGGAAGGGAGTGGTCTGGCTTTGGGTCCCACGGCCCTGGCAGAACTGGGAGGGGTCTGAACAAGGAAACGGTGAGACTGGCTCTGTTGCTGCTGAAACCCTCTTGTGGTTCTAAGGATGGAAACCTCCTTAACTGGGGATTGTGAACCTCTGAGGAGAAGCAGGAAGCCATGGTTCACTAAGGTCCTGCTTTTATACATTTCAGTTTTCTTAAAAAAATTAAAGTGACTTTTTTTTTCTCCCTTGGTGGCTTCTGGTTTGCAGGTGGGGGAAGAAACTGATCATTGTTGCCTCCCAGGACATGCGGTACCGGGCTTTGATCGGCTTTGAGGGCGACCCCGACTTGAAGCTCCCGGACTTCTCCTACTGCATCTTGGAGCGGTTAGGCCGGTCCCGGTGGCAGGGGGAGCTCCAGCGAGACCTCCACAGCACTGCTTTCAAGTGAGAGGATGCTTTGCTTTTCTACTCTAAATGTCGGGGCTCCCTGACCATCAGGCCCTGCCACCTGGGCAGTCCCAGCATCTGTGGTGGTTGAAGGCATGGTACTTTCTCATTGAAGAGACCCTGGGGAAAAAAAAGGGAAAGGGGGGACTTCCATGGTGGTCCAGTGGTTAAGACCCTGCCCTTCCATTGCAAGGACCACCAGTTCAGTCCCTGGTCAGGGGACTCAGATTCAGCATGCTGCATGGCACGGCCAAAAATAGGGGAAAAAAGAGGCTCTATGTTGACCATAGAATTTAGTGTTCAAACTAGATATTTTGAGAGTGAAAGGTGGAGCTGACCAGAAGGAATGCGAGGCAGTGGGCATAAATTGAGCCCATCTGGCAAACCAGAATGCGTGGTCACCCTGATTGTCGGCTGATACATGATTAGATATCCGTGTCTTGTCTGATCAGCTCCTTGCTAACCCAGCCATCCCTTACCACTCCGTTCCTCAGTCCTCTGCACACAATACACCTTCCACTCTGTCTCCCCGTCCACCTCTCTGGGGGTCTGGAGTGGGCCTTAGGTTGGGTCGCTTTCCATGGCCTTTGCCACATAGCAGCAGCTCTCTTAGGTTGACTGGATTGGGGGGAGAGGGTGGGGATGTGTCTCTGGTATTCACGTCCTCTGCATTGTGGGGTGAAAGCAACCAGCAAAGCAAAGTGACTGCTCTCTTCCTCTTCTCCAGGGTTGATGCTGGGAAGCTTCACTATCATAGGAAAATTCTGAACAAAAACGGGCTGATTACAATGCAGTCTCATGTGATCCGATTGCCCACCGGGGCCCAGCAGCACTCAATCCTCCTCCTCCTGAACCGGTTTCACATGGACAGGTACAATGTAGACTCCAGAGTGCTTCCTTACCTCTGTATTTCAGCCTGGTGTCTTGTGCCTTTAAAAATCCTAGAGGCGGGACTTCCCTGGTGGTCCAGTGGTAAAGAATCTGGCTTCCCCTGCAGGAGGTGCGGGTTCAATGCCTGGTCTGGAAGTTCTGTGCCTTGAAGTGCAGCCAATGAAGAAAAGGAAAAAAAAACCCAAAATCCTAGAGACGAAATCAAATATGACTAGCTTTTAGGAAAAAGACATTTTCCATCTGTTTCTGATTATGCAAATAAGCCATGCTTATTTAGAAAATCTGGAAATTATATAGAAAAGAAGGGGGAAGAAATACCTCTCATCCCCCAGCCCAGCGTAGGGACTGTTTCGGTGAAATTTAGGGGGAGGGTAGAAAGAAAAGCCGATAAGTCAGATTTGATTTGTTATGGCGACAGAATTCTGTGGGTAGAAGAGAGAACAAGGGGCTTAAGTCAAGATCTGTATTTAAATCTTTGCTCCGAACTTGGGCGCAGTCATTTGACCTCGCTGAACCACTGTTTCCCTCTTCTGTAGAGAGGCCTGGCACAGCCTGGTGCTCGTTCCTGAGCAGTGAGTGTCTGTGCCTTCGTGTATGCTTTCATTCACGGAAAGGCAGCAGAGATGAGCAAGTCTCCCGATCGCATGCATTTGCCCTTGCTGCTGCTAGACCAGTGTGGGTCGTTAAAGCCAAGTTCGCCTTCCCAAAGGCATGACAATATCTTTCTCTCCACCTCTCTCCCAGCACAACCTCCTCCCCCCAAACCCCTCACTCTCTGCCTGTTCCCCATAGCTGAGGAGCCCTGGGCTGCTTTAATAGCTTCCTGTGGTGGCCATTAGCTTGGGAGCATTTATTATGACCTCCACTTCACATTAAAAATGCAAGGGAAGGGAAGGTCCTTCATGCCAGTAAAGTGAGAGCAGAATCAGAAATGTATCCTGATTAATACACAGAGCACTATATTTCAGTGAAGGAGACCCGGGTTCACATTTTGTGCGTGAATTTTATAAAAGCTGAACTTGTTTGTGAAATCATCCCTATCCTCTCTTACCATCTGATTTATAAGGAAATGAGTGAATAGATGCTTCCTAAAACTTTACAGTGTTGTTGACTCAAAAAATACAACCTCAGAGTTGAGGATTATATTTTATTCGTTGGGAATTTTTAGGACTTTAAGCCCCAAAGGCAGCATCTCAAGCAGCCCTGAGAGAACTGCTCTGAGGAGACAAATTGGGGAGAACCAGGTTATATAGAAGTTTTGTAACAAAGGGCGTGAAAAGTGGAGTTATTTCCTGCCGTATCAGTAAATAAGGATGTCACAGTCATCAGCAGTTACACCCATCCTGCATGAGCCAGTGAGCCCTGAGGAAACTCAGGATGTGAGAACAGAGGATTCAGGCCCAGATAGCTGAGGAGCTCAGCAAAAGAATGATTTCAGTAAGCCCTGGAAGAAAAGCACTTCATTCCTTAACTTGGCATATCTGTTGTTCCCTGGTTGAGAACTAAGACCTCAAATGCCAGCATGCCCCTCCCCCCTGAAAAGGAACAACCCACAAACAAATTAAAAAGATATGATTAGATCGACAAACTTAAACTTGAATACCAGACAGCAGCTTAATATTGAATATTTCCCAGTTCCTGTGAACCTGAAAGTCGTTTTGGCCAGTTTCTTTAATTTGTAAGCTCTTACTTTTAAATTGAATAGAGCTCTTTATTAATTCAGTTTCTTTTTAATTGAAGTATAGCTGATTGACAGTGTTGGGCCAGTCTCTACTGTATAGCCAAGATACTCAGTTTTGCATATACAGACACTGCTTTTTTATATTCTTTCCCATTACGGTTTATCACAGGGTATTGAGTATAGTTCCCTGTGCTATGCGCTAGGAGCCTGTTGTTTATCTATTCTGTGTGTAAGAGTTCACATCTGCTTATCCCATATCCTCAGTCCCTTTTCTCCTCCCGCCCCCTCCCCCTTTAGTAACTACAAGTCTGTGCTGTCTGTGAGTGTGTTTTCTGTTTTGTAGATAGGTTTGTGCCATATTTTAGATTCCACGTGTAAGTGACATCATACGGTGTGTAAATTCAGTGTTGACAATACTTTCCCGAGGTAGCGTACCTCCTGTATAATGTGTGCACAGACATATAAACAGGCAAAACTGGAGATCTCATGGCTTCACTTAAAAAAAAGCTCCTTCGTGAGTCAGGTATCGCAGTGTAAACTTGTGTGTGCGCACGCAGTCGCTCAGTCAGATCCGACTCTGATCCCATGGACTGTAGCCTGCCAGGTTCCTCTGTCGGTGGAATTTTCCAGGCAGGAATACTAGGGGATTCCTACTGTTCCTACTCTAGGGGATCTTGCCGACCCAGGGGACAGTGTAAACTTACTATTTTACAAAGAACAGTTGGAATACATTAAAGTTGCTTGCTCAGATGACTAAGGCTTTACTATTTGTAAATTTTGGCTGAGGGAGCATTCTCTGTGGTTTGAATTTTAAAACTGCCACTTTCTTTTTTATTTTCTTGGATTTAAAACCGCCACTTTTTTTTTTTCTTGGTTTCAAGTCTTGCCTGATTGACCTAGTTAATTAGGCTCAGTCTCAGATCCTTATGACCTATACTTAATATTTCTGGTTTATAGAGATTTGCAAGAGAAAGACAGTTACTTTTCATCCCCCCAAAAGCAAGTCTGTCACCTAAATGATTCTGAAAGATTGATTTGTCTGACTTTATGTTATCAGTGACAATAAGTAAACTAAAGTTTATGAGTTCTGTGTTCTAAAACTTAGAATTTATCATGCCTCCCAAAGTTTGTATAAGGCATTCAGCAAAGATGTTCTGAGTTTACAAGTTAAACCCAGAACAAAGTCACCATTTTTATTTTTATTAGCCCTTGAATGTTAGTTCCCATTTTTTACTTAATTGTATGGCTCAGGTAACTCTATTGGTTTCCTTTAACTGTTCAGTTAATATTTCCTGAGAGGTACATTTATTGATATATACCTGGTCTTATAATACAACACAGGGAACACACTCCCCAGTGAAACATGTCTACCCACAATATAATTAAGCAAAAGAGATGTAACTGTCTTAAATAAAGCCCAGTTAAATATACCAATTTTATACACTTTCATGTCAGTTCTGTCTACTTTGATACCTTTTAACCTTGGTCCTCATTAGGATCTAATCAATAAGTTTTGATCTTACAGGAGGAGTTTCAGAAGCTTTTCTTTCCTTCTTTTATTTCCTGTCCATTTTATCAGTTTATATAAAGGGATCCCCAGAGTAGGGTTGAGCTAAGGAGCTTAGGCCCTTTGGCCCAAATAGCTGCTGATTGGCTATCCAGTGTAAATTTTTTTGTTCCCTTTATATGTAAAATGGAAGACTGCTTGGTTGTGTCCAACTCTTTGTGACCCCATGGACTGTAGTCCGTGGAATTTTCCAGGCCAGAATACTGGAGTGGGTAGCCGTTCGTTTCTCCAAGGGATCTTCCCAACCCAGTGATCGAACCCAGGTCTCCCACATTGTAGGTGGATTCTTTACCAGCTAAGCCACAAGAGAAGCCCTCCCTTTATATAATTTATATTTATTTATTGTTGTTGTTTAGTCACTAAGTTGTGTCCGACTTTTGCAACCCCATGGACTGTAGCTCACCAGGCTCCTCTGTCCATGGGATTTCCCAGACAAGAATACTGGAGTGGGTTCCCATTTCCTTCTGCAGGGGATCTTCCCAACCCAGGGATTGAACCTGCATCTCCTGCATTGGCAGGCAGATTTTTTACCACTGAGCCACCAGGGAAGCCCAAATTTATACTTATATAGTTTTGTATATATTTAAACGGTACATAAACGGTACATAAACTGTGAATGGTAAATAGAATGACTTATTTAACTTTTAATGTTGAGGACCAGTGGGGACATCCTTTTTTGCTGTTGCCTTTAACCTTAGGAAGTGTAATATCAAAACCTTGTGTTTAAATCACATAAATATCCATCTTATTTATCCCATTTTTAATAACCATCTAAAGATTTCTTTATTCATTTGACATAAGCCCTGTTTTAAAAAATTTCTACCTTGGAAAAAGTATCTTTCCTTATAAGTTTATTTCCTGTTAACCATGATTATTCTAATCTTTTTCTTAGCATCTGTAAGACCTATTGAGGGATAGCACAGACCACAAATAAAACTTCCCAAACCAGTTTTTCTCTGTTTTAAATTAAAGGAATTCTTCAGTATGATCAAAAGATGTAAGCATTTTAAACAGTCATTTCCTGAAAGACTTAGCCACAGAGTGCAGTCTGTACAGTGCCGCTAGTTAGGTGACCTTGGCCATGTGGCTGGACCACTCAGACCCCCCCCCACCCCCGCCCCCAGTCTTCCCGCTGTAAAGGACAGGAGTTGTCCTCTTAAGACTGAAGACCAACGTTCTGTAGTTTGATATGTTGTCAGGTAAACCTTGACATCTTTTAAAAAATAGGCAGTCATCACTAATAGGTCTAAAAAAATGAAGTGTTTTGTGTTTCTCACAGGAGGAGCAAATACGACATCCTCATGGAGAAGCTTTCAACTCTACTGAGCGCACGGAATAACCGGACTGAGACCCTGGGAAAGCTGAGGGAGGAACTGGTGAGCCGCTGGCTGCCCTCATGCGGGGCGGAATGCGTCCGTGCCCCTGTGGGCATCTTTGTCAAATGAAGGCTCCATGCACTGCAGTCAAGAGCTCTGTTACGAAGTTGACCACCCCCAGCCCCTCGTGAAACAAACAAGGTTTTCCTTTGGTTTATGCAGAATGAAAAAGGGCTCAGTCTTTCATTTAAACCCCTCCCACTCTTGGGTGGCCTTGGTTTTCCCCTGGGGTTTGTGCCAAGTCCAGCTATAAAAGTTCCTGTGGAGCAGTGAATCTGGGCATTAAGATTTACTTTCATAATCAGTTCATTTCATAATCAGGCTTGTAACTTTCTTCCCACTGATATTGTAACCATGTAACTCGGATTGAACTTGAAGCTGAACTTGAAGCTCAGCTTCTTGATATCTCCTTGTAGAAGGAATTCGGTAAGAGACAAAGTGAGAGGTAAGAAGTGGATTTGCTTAGAGAGGAGCGCACTCCACAGATCGAGTGTGGGCCATCCCCAAAGGCAGAGCAGCCCAGAAATGTGGTGCGGTTGGTTTTTATGGGCTGGGTAGTTTCATAGGATAATAAGGGGGAGGATTATTCCAACTGTTTCAGGGGAAGGGATGGGGATTTCCAGGAATTGGGTCACCACCCACTTTTTGGCCTTTGCTATTAGCCTCAGAACTGTCATAGTGCCTGTGGGTGTGTCATTTAGCTTGCTGATGGGTGATGATGGGCATGTATTGAGGCTCAAGGTCTAGTGGAAGTCCACTCGTCCACCATCCTGGACTTAATTTGGTTCTAATCAGTTTGTGTCGTGTCCTTGGGCTGTGTCATTCTTTTAAAGTTTGTGCCCTGCCCCCTTCCCTCCTGTTTCAGGTTTTGTTTTTTTTTTTAAAGATTTGTTTGTGTGTGTGTTTCCTCTGTTTCTTGGCTAAGCTGGAGCTCAGTTTCAGCTTGAAGGGCCTTTAGTTGTGGCTTGCAAATCCTTAGCTGCACCACATTGAATCTAGCTCCTGACCAGGGCCCCCTGCATCGGGAGCTCAGTCTTAGTGGCTGGACCACCAGGGAAGTCCCCTGTTTCCAGTTTTATACTGAAGTAGCGGAGTGACTGTACTGAGAAGAGGTGAGACAACACAGGGAAAAAAGCAGTTATGGGCAGACCTGCTTCATCTCTGGGCCCAGGAACCGAGGCAGTGATGAAGAGAGAGTGAGAGGAGAAAGCACCGGGATTTGGGGGCTACTACTGCTTCCTGTCTGGAGTGAGCACTCTTTGATAGAAGTTAGGAAAGAGCCAACACTGGAAATGAAAAGAAAATAAGATTGTCCTGCAGGTGAAACAGTAGGACCTAAAGTCAAGGTTTTCGGGGTCATAGTAATTAGTCCCCAGAAGAACCTGCAGTCTGATGACAGCCTCCAGGAAGATCCTAGCTCCTCCCCTGTGCTGCCCTGGGGAGGCTCTGCTCCCTGATCTCACTGTGCAGAGAGAAGGGAGACCTGCCTCCTCTACGGCTCAATTCATCACATGCCCAAGTCTGTTTGAAACAGGAGGTATGGGGCTTCCCTGATGGTCCAGTGGTTAGGACACCGTGCTCTTAACTGCCAAGGGCCTGGGTTCAATCCCTGCTTGGGGAACTAACATCCAATAAGCCACAGGATGAAGCCAAAAAATAAAAAAGCAGAGATTATGAATCAAGGCTCGTGGGTCAGATCTGGCCTGCACATTGTTAAGAAGAACTTTGGTGTAGCAGTAGGGTCTTTTAAGAAATGAGATTTTGCATCACAATCTTAAGTTACCAGCTTCTCTTGAAATATCAGAGGCTCTGGCAAGCCTGGGCCCGTGGTCTCTCGGGACAGCGGTTAGATGGCCTGCCCTGCCGGCCCCTGCACTCCCACCCCAGGTCCCTTACTTACCTCCTGTCAGCTCTCAGGCACCTAGGCAGTGCCTTTTGTCTCTCTGTGAGCACTGCTGTTGAGGAGGAGGAAGTATTTCTCAGTATCTGAGTATCTGTCAACAGTGGGGAATAAAAGGTAAGCTGACAAGGCCTCTTCCTGAGAGACCCTGGTCAAGAATAAGGAGACTCCTACACGTTCAGTGAAGAAATACCTGCCCACTGTATTCTTTCTATTGTCTGTCCAGCCACTATGGACACTGGAGATGGATATTCTCTGCCCTACGGAGTCACTCGAGGGTGGAGAGAGGGGGTGGGCCCAGTCCCAGGTCAGCACTGGGGAAGAGCTAAGTGACAGCATTTGGCTGATATAGGACCTTGTTGATTCATTTATTTATTCATTCATTCAACAAGTATTCTAATTTTTTTAATCTGTCGATTTTTGGCTGTGCTGCTCTTCGTGCTTTAACAGTAGGACCTAAAGTCAAGGTTTTCGGGGTCATAGTAATTAGTCCCCAGAAGAACCTGCAGTCTGATGACAGCCTCCAGGAAGATCCTAGCTCCTCCCCTGTGCTGCCCTGGGGAGGCTCTGCTCCCTGATCTCACTGTGCAGAGAGAAGGGAGACCTGCCTCCTCTACGGCTCAATTCATCACATGCCCAAGTCTGTTTGAAACAGGAGGTATGGGTCTTCCCTGATGGTCCAGTGGTTAGGACACCGTGCTCTTAACTGCCAAGGGCCTGGGTTCAATCCCTGCTTGGGGAACTAACATCCAATAAGCCACAGGATGAAGCCAAAAGATAAAAAAGCAGAGATTATGAATCAAGGCTCGTGGGTCAGATCTGGCCTGCACATTGTTAAGAAGAACTTTGGTGTAGCAGTAGGGTCTTTTAAGAAATGAGATTTTGCATCACAATCTTAAGTTACCAGCTTCTCTTGAAATATCAGAGGCTCTGGCAAGCCTGGGCCCGTGGTCTCTCGGGACAGCGGTTAGATGGCCTGCCCTGCCGGCCCCTGCACTCCCACCCCAGGTCCCTTACTTACCTCCTGTCAGCTCTCAGGCACCTAGGCAGTGCCTTTTGTCTCTCTGTGAGCACTGCTGTTGAGGAGGAGGAAGTATTTCTCAGTATCTGAGTATCTGTCAACAGTGGGGAATAAAAGGTAAGCTGACAAGGCCTCTTCCTGAGAGACCCTGGTCAAGAATAAGGAGACTCCTACACGTTCAGTGAAGAAATACCTGCCCACTGTATTCTTTCTATTGTCTGTCCAGCCACTATGGACACTGGAGATGGATATTCTCTGCCCTACGGAGTCACTCGAGGGTGGAGAGAGGGGGTGGGCCCAGTCCCAGGTCAGCACTGGGGAAGAGCTAAGTGACAGCATTTGGCTGATATAGGACCTTGTTGATTCATTTATTTATTCATTCATTCAACAAGTATTCTAATTTTTTTAATCTGTCGATTTTTGGCTGTGCTGCTCTTCGTGCTTTCTTTTCTCTAGCTATGGCAAGCAGGGCTCCCTCTAGCTGCTTCTCTTGTTTAGCCAGCAGGCTCTAGCGGGTGGGCTCCGTCATCAAGGCTCGGGTTAGTCGCTCCACAGCATGTGGGATCTTCGCAGATCAGGGATCAAACCTGCATTGGCAGGCGGATTCTTTACCACTGACAGATGCACCAGGGAAACCCTCAACAAATATCAGTGAGTGTCCACTTGGAGTCAGAACTATGTTCCGCAGCACAATGACAAAAATCAACGGGGGCGACAGTATCAGGCTGTTGCGGAGCCGTCTGATTGGAGAGACTGATGTGACGACACAGTCAGGCCAGACTGTTCCTTGGAAGGATGCGTCTGAGCTCCGTGACAGGAGAGCTGGGAGAAGCTTTGTAGAGTGAGTTCCAGCTGCGCTGGGCTTGGTAGATGAGATGAGCCCCGAGGAGACATGGGGAGACCGGCTGGAGCAAAGGCGTGGGGCAGTGGCAGGCGCTGGGGGTTTCCGAGGTTGGCAGTGATCCAGGGGCAGCCAGGCAGCAGGGAGCCCCTCGGGAGCAGTAAGAGAGGCGGCGGGAAAGGAAAGTTGGGGCCAGATAAGGAAGGTCTCAGGTCCAGGCTGAGGAGTTGGGTTTCAGCCTTAAGCCTGAGGAATTGCTGGTGGCAGTTTCTAAGTTGAGATGACACAGAGGTACCTGTGTGGTCCATTGTATCTGACTCTTTGGGATTCCATGGACGGGAGCCAACCAGGCTCCTCTGTCCATGGGATTTTCCAAGCAAGAATACTAGAATGGGTTGCCATTCCCTACTCCAGGGAATCTTCCTGACCCTGGGATCGAACCCAGGTCTCCTGCATTGCAGGTGGATTCTTCACCCTCTGAGCCACCAAGATGTCCAGAAGAAGAATGTTTAGGAAATAAGCTGGTGGGCAGAGAGGGGAGGTTGGAGGCCGGGTGTGGAGGTGGATGTTGTGGCCTCAGGATAGGGGGTGACTTGGTGAGGGACTGAAGCCAGAGAGTGAGTGTTGGGGGAGAGGGACAAAGGAGAAGGGATCTGTTGTCTGGTTTGAGTGACAGCCCCTCCCTAGGGTGGACCAGAGCTTGAGGGTGGGCTCCTGCTGGCAGGGACCCTGTGTGCCTACCGCGTACCATGAGGACGGCCCTGCACCTGTGAACGCTCAGCCCATGTTTGCTGAATGAGTATATGACTGAGGTGGACAGTTCAGAAAGAGGAGTGAGTTTGCTCAAGGATGAGGCATATTAACAGTTGTTATTATTTTTGCCTCACTGTGGGGCTTGTGGGATCTTAGTTCTCTGACCTAGGATCAAACCCTCACCCCCTGCCTACACTGGAAGCATGGAGTCTTTGCCATTGGATCACGGGAGAAGTCTCATGACAAGTTTGATCGTAGGATTTATAGAGTATGGAGATCTTTGGGACTTTGACTTGGTAATGTAGGATTTATAGAGTATGGAGATCTTTGAGACTTTGACTTGGTAATAATGTCTAGTCAGTAGCTGGAAATAGGGGTCAGAGAAGGCTGAGCAGGATTTAGTAAATAATTAGCCCCAGACTAGGTTGCTGCTGCTAAGTCGCTTCAGTCGTGTCCGACTCTGTGCAACCCCATAGATGGCAGCCCACTGGGCTCCCCTGTCCCTGGGATTCTCTAGGCAAGAATATTGCAGTGGGTTGCCGTTTCCTTCTCCAGTGCATGAAAGTGAAAAGTGAAAGTGAAGTCGCTTCAGTCGTGTCCGACTCTTAGCGACCCCATGGACTGCAGCCTACCAGGTTCCTCCGTCCATGGGATTCTCCAGGCAAGAGTAATGGAGTGGGGTGCCTTTGCCTTCTTCACCAGACGAGGTGGGTGCTTTGAATGTGGATGCTGTCTTTGGAGGGGTGGGAGGCAGGCTAACCTCTCTCCTTAGCTGGCAGATTGTGCAAGTCCTCCATGGCAGCTCCACTGTAAGGGAAGGACCCCACCACCCTCCATCCTGTGGGCAGGTCATGGGAGTCCTCCTTGGCAGCTCCCCTGTAGGGTGGTCCAGGGCTCAGGGCCATATGCAGAGGGCCGGGGTTTGATGGATGGGTGTCTGCAAGGTCTTTCCAAGGCGCTGGGGGCACAGCTAGATTTACGATAGGTGCCATTTACGTGCCAGGGGGCTGAATGTGCCTTCTGTGAGTTGTCTGTATTTCTTTGATGACCATCTGTTCTGCTGCCGAGCAGCCAGGCTCATCTGAGAGGTGATCGTGTGTACGCAGCCGCAGCAGCCCTGGCCCCTGTGCTCGCTGTCTCCCCGCAGAGTGTAAAAGGGAACCTGGGAGACGCCACAGACCACTCTTAGCAGCACCTCCTTTGGTTCGGGTGATCGCCTGCCTCGCTGGTCTAGAGGTGGCAAAATCAAATAGCTAGCAGTGGCCTGGAGGGTGGTATGCATTATTTGAGGGAGTTCCCTGGTGGCCTGGAGGTTAGGAGTCAGCGCTTCCACTGCTGTGGCCCATGTTCCATTCCTGGCCAGGGGAACCTGAATTCCTGGAAGCTATGCAGTGCAGCCAAAAACAACAAAAAATTTTTCTTGACATCAGTACGGATTCAAGAAATCTTTCACTTTCCTCTTAGCTATCATGAGAGAAAAGCAGCAAAAAAAAGGTGATAAACAGGAACTGACCTTCAGCCTCACTGTGTAAGGGGTCTGATGGCTGGGGAAGGCTGGGGCGTCCAGGCCAGCGTGTCTTGAAGGAGCAGCTGGTCCTCCCCTCCCGCTGGCTACTGTTGTGATGAACCACAAGCTAGGACTTCTTGCCACATCCTGTTTTCTGAGAGAAGCCAGAATCTGTTGTGTTGTGGTTTTTTTTTCCATTTTTTTTTTAACATGATCTCTCTCACTCTTCAATGTTGACAAGTAAATTACTTTCTTCAAAAAAAAAAAAAAATGCATGTGGATGGAGACACATGGCCTGCCCTGGTGGCAGCTGTTTGGTGACCCTGACAGCTTTAGAAATAGATCTGGTGATTTTGGTTTTTCCACTGGACCACAAGGGTAGTCCCTAAAGGTTTCTTCTTTTTCTTAACCGAAAAGTTTTTAAATTTTTTTTTTCCTCTTTCACTGCCTGTGGGAGTTGTGTGTATGTCTGTATATATCTATTAATAATAGTAGGGACTTCCCTGGTGGCCCAGGGGTTAAGACTCCACGCTTCCACTGCAGGGGCCAAGGATTTGATCCCTGGTCAGGGAACTAAGACCCTGCTACATGGCATGGCCCCCCACCCCCAGAAATTAATAGTACACTTATTTGGTTAAAAAACCAAAACACTTATGAAAAAGTATATAGTGCTGCCCCCCCCAACTGCCTCATTCTCACCCCTTTCAGGTGTATCCTTTCAGGATATTTTGAGGCGAATCTCTTTCCCCTTTTCAGCATCAAAAAGTAGCACGGTCTCTATGCTGCTCCAGACTCATTGTTCCCGGGACAAGGTGGCTGGGCAGTGTTCCTCATTAGTGCCCCCAGTGTTTCTTCATTCAAGATCATCAGTTAACTTGGGTCCCCACTCATTCACTTACATGACCCTCTGGTAGTTTCACATAGCTTGCTCGTATCTAACCGCCGCACTTAAATGTTGCAGGGGCTGTGCGAGAGGACGTTCAAGCGCCTGTACCAGTACATGCTGAACGCGGGGCTGGCCAAGGTGGTGCCTCTTCCCTTAAAAGAGATCCACCCTGAGCGTGGACCTTGCAAGACCAAGAAAGGTAAAGGTGGTCTGAGCCGCTCACTGGGCTGCTCGGCCGGCTTTCACTTCTCGCCTCTAAGCACCAGCCTGTCTTCTTACCACATTCTGCCCTGCGGTGGGAAGACATCACATTATTTATTCACCTCTTTCATTCCTCAGTGCCTGTCTTAGGACCTTCTATATATAAAGCACTCGGGAAATGTTTGCTGAATGAAACCTGTGCTCATTCTCAGCAAACATGTCTATGTGGATGTCCCTCCAACATCTCCCATCCCTGGTGTCCAGAAACCAAATTCCTATTTTTCTTCTTATGTAAACCCTCTTATTCATTCTTCAGCCAGTGTTTTTAAAGTACCTAATCTGTGTTGCATGACTGCATTTTGTAGCCCCGCAAGGTAGGTGTTACTATCACCATTTTAAAGGTAGGGAAAGTAAGAGATGATGGGTAGCATGCATGAGCTGAAGCAATCAGAAAGTGGCACAGGTGAGAGCTGAGCCTTATGAGCAAGTTACACTGAGGAAAGTGGACTATGAAACTTTAAAAACCTTTAGTCCTTTGCTTTTTCTCTGTTCTTGATTTTTATCCCATGCACCCTCTGGCTTAGCGAAAGTCATTTAAAAAGCTGAGGCTCATAGCTCTCAGTAAAAGATGACAGAAGGAATAGATGTGCTTATCTGTACTCTTCCCAGCTCCTCCCTAGCGATCGTAGGAATGTAAAAGGAATAAACCCAAGTACAGAGCGAATAGGACAGGACTTGACAGCAAGGAGACTGTCAGCTGTTTGTGCTCCGAGGCAGATGGATACATGATAACTGGCCAAGCAGACTAGAGAGCTGGATGCCTGTGCAGGACAGCAGCCAAGAATGGAAACCTCAAACCTGAAATAAACCAGGGCCCTCTGAAAGCCCCAGTTTGGATGGGGCTAAGCCTGTCTGAAGAGCCATTGCACCCCCCAGGTCCCCTCCCCTACTTGGTATAGCAGGTAGCAAGCCAGTTCCTGCAAAGACAGAGGTCTGGACTTTATGGCTTAGCAGTCTTTACTCTTTAGCACCTACAGTGAATCCTCATTTCTTGGACGTACCTCCAGAGAGGATGCACTGGGGACTTCCTGGTGGTCCAGGGGTTAAGCATCCACCTGCCAAGCCAGGTGACACATTGGGAAGATCCCACATGCTGAGGAGCAACTAAGCCCATGCGCCACTACTATTAAGCCCCCGAACCCTAGAGCCTGTGCGCCTCTGCAAGAGAAGTCTCCGCAGTGAGAAGCCTGTGTACCACCACAGAGAGGAGCTCTGCTTGCCGCAGCTAGAGAAAGCCCGCGGGAAGCACTAGAGACCCGCTGCAGCCATAAGTGAATAAGTGAATACGTCTTCTAAAAGAGAGAAGATGCACTGAAGGCTTTCAAGACTCTCAGACATGAGATGCAGCCGGGGACAGGGTGGAGCGCTGATAACAGGCTGTGTGTAATCTCCACACTCTGGGAGGTAGGAGTTCTCGCTGCATTCCCCTGTGGCTCCAAGAACACTGGCAGCCAAGCTTACACGGTCCCCGAGGCCAGCAGCTGGAGGATTCTTTTCTGTAGAAACTGACCAGTCCAAGAGAAAAAGATCTCTAGATCCTGAAATGTAGGGGTTTCCTAGTACAGTAGCCAGCTCGTGCCTGCTCACCCTTCATGGAAGTCCACACGCTGGCGTTCTCTCCCCTTTCCTCCTCCCCAGCCTGCAAGGCACAGGTCTTTTAATATATTTTAATGCAGCATTTTAATGTTTCACCAAGCAGCTGAGAACTCTAAACATGAATGTAAGAGACACAAATTAACCTAGGAAATAGAAGCAAAGTGAGGAGCAAAGGAAAACAAAGGGGGAAGAGAAGATACTGCATTCAAGAAACCAAGCGAGAGAAAGGAGGGACATGCAGAAAATAAAAAGAGTTCTTAGAAATAAATCTGACTACTGCAATACGGGAGACCTGGATTCGATCCCTGAGTCAGGATGATCCCCTGGAGGGGGGTGTGGCAACCCACTCCAGTATTCTTGCCTGGAAAATCCCCATGAAGAAAGGAGCGTGATGGGCTACAATCAGTGGGGTTGCAAAGAGTTGGACACGACTGAGTGACTAAGCACAGCACATTGCAGTGAAAGATTTAGTGGAAGGAAAGACAGTGAGAGCAAGTTGAGAAAATCTCCCCAGGAAACTCAAAAGGAATAGAAATAGGAGAGTTCAGTTGGAAATACGAAGCTGAGTCTGAAAGATCCAGCCTCCACACAGTCGGGGCTTGAGTTGGGGGCGGAGGAAGGGAGTGTGTTCAGGAGAGTAAAAAGGAGATGACAGCCAGGAAATGACAGACATGGAATTTTCCCCAGATCTGAAGGAGTCAAGTTCTAGATCAAAGACCCAGCAGACGTCTAGCATGGTGAACATGAAGAAACCCACACCAAGATCTGACAGACGGAAACTTCAGGCGTCTGGTGGAAGAGCCTCCAGAGAGGAGCTATCCAACTCCCCCAGTAGTAACAGAAGCTGGAGACCCTGGTAAAGCATCATCAACTTTCTGAAAGGGCTGGACTTTCACTTTGGACATCTTGATTCACCTTTACCATCAATGCTGTGTGAGAAGATTTCCATACAAGCGGATTGGAAACAATTCATCTCTCATCTTCCAAGTGCCCTTTTAGGAAGCTACTGGAGGATGTATGCCATCAAATGACAGGCCAAACCAGGAGACAGGAAAGCATGGGGTCCAGAAAGAGCAGTGACAAGGGGAGCCCTGGGGAGATGATGAAGGGAAATCGTTACAACAGACACTGGAGGACAGGAGTCATACAGAGCATTAGGTGCCTAGTGCCTGTGGACGTGTGTAGGGAGAGCTGTGTGCTGGCAGTGATTCTGAGTGAGTATTAGTGATCTGTACAGAGAAAACCAAGCAAATGGGATAAAAGGTGCAAACACCAGTTAAAACTAAAAGGTGTATCATTTAAAAAACTTAGAGCATAGCAAGTAACCTAAGGAGACTGCTAACAGCTCTGGAGAATGTGTGCTGACTGGGGACAGACCAGACCTCTGCCTCAGGAGGGAGGTGGCGTGCCTTTCGAGTGACTGAACTGCCAGTCTGAGGGAGCTGTGTCTCTTCCTTTGCTTCCTCTTTCAGTTACTGGAATCACTGCCCACCCTGTCTGACTTCCTTGTGTCTGAAAGTCTTGTGAAGGAGATGGTAACACACAGATACGACCACACTACAGGTGTATAAAAACCAGGAGCCCCTGGAGACAGGGAAGCCCCCCTTGAGCAGACTTTATGTTTTAAGTGTCTTCAATGCTGAGTAGATGTATGACTGGTTGAATGAATGGGATTCCTCAAGGGAAGGCGTGGGGAGCATCAGCCTTTGGTAGAGAGGAAAGCAGGAAGTTCCCTGGCTCCTGAGCAGGCACGAAAAGGCTCTGGGAACTGAGAGGTGTGCTAGGGATTTCCACCTAGCATTTGACTTGGAAATTGGATTATCTGAATGCTGAAAATAATGTGACCTGTGGCTCTAATAAGCATTTTTATTTCCTGACCTATTGAAAGAAAGTCACTGTGGTAGCTCAAATGGTAAAGAAGCTGCCTGCAGTACGGGGGACCTCGGTTCAGCCCCTCGGTTGGGAAGATCCCTTGGAGTGGGCGTGGCAACCCACTGTAGTATTCTTGCCTGGAGAATCCCATGGACAGAGGAACCTGGTGGGCTACAGACCATGGGGTCACAGAAAGTCAGACACAACTGAGCGACTAACACACACGTTCAAGGAAAGGCATTAAATATAAGCAGATGATTAAATATAAGCAGATGAATCTAAGGAAAAAATAGCTTTAAATATATATGTGAATACATACATATATATACTTATTTATTTTGTTGGATTTCTCCATGGTTTGAGGTCCCTGTGTTACAGGAAAGAGAATGGGGTGTGACAGGATGGTTATATCCCAGATCACACCCACGTCCCTGGGACAGTCACCAATGTGAGTTCTTGGCCTCACCATGGGAAAAAACTCAAGAGTGAGCCATAATAAAGTGAAAAACGGTTTATTCAGAGAGGACTCACCCCATAGACGAGTGTGGGCCTTCTTGGAAGGCAAGAGAAGCACCAGGGTATGGGTTGGTCAGTTTTTATAGGGGCGAGGAGTTACATAGGCTAATGAATGGGAGGAGTGTTCTGCTATTTGGGGGAAGAAGTGGGGATTTCCAGGATCTGCGCCACGGCCCCCTTTTCGACCTTGTGGTCATGGCTCCTCTGAGTATGTCGATTAGCGTGCTGGTGGGTTATCCTGAGGCAGAAGGTCTAGCGGAAGACGACCTTGCACCCAGTTGACTCTAATCATTTTATGTCACGTCTGTGGACTATGTCTTTCTGCTCCCTTCATGGTCTCACCTAGAATTTCAGACTTGCCCCTTGAAACGAACAGATACCTGAATGGACATTGATGAAAGACTGCCTGGGTTGGAATTCTTGTCCTGTCACTTCCTACTGGAATTTCCTTGGAGTTATGAGTTTTGACCGCTCTCTGCCTCAGTTTCCTCGTCAGGATTGTCTGGAATAGTCCTACAGCTGCTTTCCCGAGTGCTGTGGGACTCACAGGAGGCAGTGACCCAGAGCGAGGCCTCTAGGCCACCTCTGCCAGTGTGTTTTGGTGGCCTCGTGGAGTTTGTTTTAACTGTAGTTGTTGGCATTTAAAAATCAGAAATGTGACCTACAAAGTCAGACTTTCCACTTCTCTCTAAAAAATAAAGCCAGGCAACATTGACCTGCATTTCTTTAGTAGCAGTTAGCGAGGCAGAGAGGCGCCACCCCCTGTCGCGAGGACTCACCCTCCCCATTTAGCGAGCGCACCCCGTTTGCTGCTGTGTAACCCACAGCGGCTTCACGCGGGTATGTCATCTGCCTGCAGCTTCAAGGCGTGTTCACGTCACAAGGTGAGGGACCCTCATTTCCCGAGGCCCAATTCCAGGAAGAAGGGTGAGCACGACTCACAGCACCAGCTGGGTATAAGGATGGCAATAGTAAGGTTAAGAGGGCAGACGCCTAAGCTGAGGAGATGGCAGCATTTTTAGATTGTCATGCACACACTCAGTGAGCCATTCTGACCATTCAGGAGGCTCATCTCATGCCCATATGGGATGCCAGTACCTTGGCTCTCTGTACACTGATGCTGATACAGAAATATGGGGATACAGAGTTATGGAGGAGAAGGAAAGACTGGCTTTATTTCTTTGTCAGGCAAAGAAGAACACAGTAGTGGCTTCTCAAGAACTGTACCCCCTTCCCTGGGGAACAGGGAGAGGTCTTGTGCTCGAGGCTTGTGGTCAGGGGTTGGTGATGTGGATCAAGGCAGTGAAGGGCTTGCATTCTGTTGATGGACTGATGGTGAGCTAAGTGGCACAATGGTAAAGAATCCACCTGCCAACACAGGAGACACAAGAGCTGCAGGTTCAGTCACTGGGTCAGGCAGATCCCCTGGAGAAGGAAATGGCAAACCAGTCCATTATTCCCGCCTGGAAACTTCCATGGGCAGAGGAGCCTGGCGGGTGAGTCCATAAGGTTGCAGAGTCGGACATGGCTGAGCACACAAGTAGTCTTCATCGGCACTCTTCAGGCCCAACAGCTGTGGGTCTCCACGCTTGTGGGCAGCGTGCCATCCTGTTAAGCACTCCCACCTGGAGGGGTTTGAAGACGTTGCTGTGTGTATCTGTTGAAGAGGAAACAGAACCTCGCCCTAAGGCTACTCTTTACTCTTTGTTTCTCCCTAGTCTTTGTTTGATCCCCTGCTTGGATAAGCCCATTGGAACTCAAGGAATGTCTTAGGGGCTGAATGAAGGATGTTTCCTGTAATCAGAGAAATGGGGGACACAGAAAGGCTTTGTGTCCAGGAGCCCTGCAGGGCCCTGCTTGGTATCTTGTTACTACCTCTCAGCTCTGCGAGTTCACTGACAGACTTCCCCTCTCTTCTCCTGTTATTTTTCTGTGTGACTTTCTTCCCAGCTAAGTCATGAGCTCCTTGAGGGTGGTGGCTCCACCCCTCACATAATTTCTGTTCTTAATGCCTGTGCTGTGCTTGGCATCTTGGTTGTGTCTTGACTCTTTGCCCGCCAGGCTCCTCCGTCCGTGGGGATTCTCCAGACAAGAATACTGTAGTGGGTTGCCATGCCCTCCTCCAGGGGATCTTCTCAACCCAGGGATGGAACCCAGGTCTCCCACATTGCAGGCAGATTCTTTACTGTCTGGGCCACCAGAGAAGCCAACACCTGTGCATTGTCTGTCTGGGAACAGGGTAGAAAGTAAAAGTGTTAGTCCTGTAGTTCTGGCTGACTCTTTGCAACCCCATGGACCCTAACCTGCCAGACTCCTCTGTCCATAAAATTCTCCAGACAAGAATACTGGAGTGGGTAGTCATTTTCCTCTCCAGGGGATCTTCCCGACTTAGGGATCGAACTCAGGTCTCCTGCATTGCAGGCAGATGAGGCACCAAGGAAGCAGAGCAGGTACTAACTGAATGTTTAGGGAATTTCATTTCATTTGGGTGTCCCTTCAGTGACTTTCCGAATGCAAGAGATAAGGGATAACTGCACGGTTTTCGTCTTTTCCTGGCGTGAAGTATGTCCCCCAGTTTGCAAAATTAACATAAAACCTTTCCTCCCAGCTGTTATGGAGTAAACAAGACTTAAATGATAAATAAAGATGATGTGTTGCTTCATGTAAATTTACAGGTGTGCCTGGATATATACGAGTTGTTTCTAAAAGCCCATAAACAAAGAGTTCGGATTTCAGCATATTTCAAATGCATTACAGAAAGCCTCTGTGACCTGTTTTGCAAAAGCAAAAAAACCTCGGTAATGGAAACGTTCACCCTGAACTGATCTGTTTTGGATTATTCTCTCCAAGTGTTTAGCCTCCATTCTGTGTTTATTAAATTGTGCTGAGAACAGAAGGGAGGAGAAATAGAAGTTAACTTTGTAATCCTGGGAAAAAGGTCACAGTCGGAAGCAGTTAACAGAAGTTGGGTTCCCTGGGGCTGAATGACTGAGGCAGGCATTTAGCAGGTTTCCAGGTTCAGTGGCAAGATGAGTCCAACTGTGAAGAAATGTTTTAGCATCTTTACCTCCCTGTTTATGATGTTGGACTCTTCCCTAAGCTGTCGCCCAACAACTCTTCAAAAATAGAAAAACAAGTTCCGCATGATTGCAGAACAAGATTGATATACAAAAATCAGCTCTATTTCTATACCCTTGTAATGAACAATCCGAAAGTGAAATATAAGAAAGCAATTCTGTTTGCAGTAGCATCAAAAAGAATAAGACAGGAATAATAAAACAAATGCAAAACATACACTTGACAAGTATAAAAGATGGTTGACAGAAATCTAAGATGTAAGTAAATGGGAAAATAGCCCCTATTTCTATGTCAGAAGACTTAACCTTGTTAAGATGCCCCTATTTCCCAAACTGATCTTCAGATTCTACACAATCCCTGCAGAATCCCAGCTGACATCTTTGTAGAAACTGATGTGTGCGTGCATGCTCAGTTTCTCAGTTGTGTTGACTTCTTTGCAACCCTGTGGACTGTAGCCGCCAGGCTCCTCTGTCCATGGGATTCTCCAGGCAGGAATACTGGAGTGGGTTGCCATGCCCTCCTCCAGGGGTTCTTTGGGACCCAGGGGTCAAACCTGCATCTCCTGCATGGGCATGCGGGTTCTTTACCATTCTCCCCACATGAGAAGTGTCACCTAGAAACTGGTAAGCTAATTCTAAAATCCACATGGAATTGAAGGGTACCCAGAAAGCTAAAACAATCCTGGAAAGAAGAATCCAGTAGGTCTCACACATTCTAATTTCAAGCAGCAGTAATCCAGACAGCATGGTACTTACTGACACAAAGATGGACCTGGAGGTCGATGGGATAGAACTGAGAGTGAGAAATAAACCCACATGGGGAAATCCGTGGCTGTCCAGGGGCTAATACTCCATGCTTCCGCTGCAGGGAGCACAGGTTCGATCTCTGATGGGGGATCTAAGATCCTGCACGTCATGCAGTGCAGCCAGAAAAATAAACCCACACTTTTATGGTCAACTGACTTTCAGCCAGAGTGCCAAGGCCATTCAGTAGAGGAAGAAGGCAGTCACCAGAGGCCGTTACTCTGTGATTCCTTTTAGGGGAGGATCCAGAAGAGGGAATCTAGAAGTAGATAATGAGCGCTGAAGGCTGCAGTGGGGGCGCAGAGGGCTGATAGCTAAAGGATGGGATGAAAATGTTCCAGAACTGACTCGTGGCGGGGGCGTATACCTGTGAAATACACTAAAAAAGTTGGCTTGAACCTAATTGCTGGACAGGAACAGAGACACAGAGAAGACCTTTGGACACAGCTGGAGCAGGAGAAGGTGGGACAGATTGAGAGAGTAGCGTTGAAATGTAAATTCAATTACCATATGTAGAATTGGAGAAGGGAATGGCAACCCACTCCAGTGTTCTTGCCTAGAGAATCCTGTGGCAGAGGAGCCTGGTGGGCTGCTGTCCGTAGGGTCGCACAGAGTCAGACACGACTGAAGTGACTTAGCGTGCATGCATGCATATGTAAAACAGATAGCTGGGGGAAGTTGCTGTGTAACACAGGAACTCATCCTGGTGCTCTGTGACCACCCAGAGGGGTGGGATGGGGTGGGAGGTGGGAGAAAGGTTCAGGAGGGAGGAGACATGTATACCAGGGACTGATTCCTGTTGATGCACAGCAGAAACCAGCAGGACATTGTAAAGCAATCATCCTCCAATTAAAAATAAGTAAGATTTTAAAAGCGCCCCCCTCCCCCCCCCAAATCATTGACTTGCGTAGTTTGAACAGGTGTATTGTGTGGCATATGAATTATGTCTCAAGAAAGCTGTTAAGATTACAATGAAAAATAAAAGCCGAATCCAACAAACACTTGACAAGGTATAGCAAACTAAATTATGGTCATTAAAATGGCAAAAGAGGACATTTTAAAAGTTACAGTAGGATTAAAGTATACAAGCTAAGAAAAAAGAGAAATGAGCTGTACCAAGAAGGATTAAAATGCAATAAAATAAATGTAAAGGTTTTAGAGAGCTTTGAAACCAGAAAACTGGAATTAAAAAGAATGGAGATCAGAAGCAGAGAGGATAGCGGATGAGCATAAATATGAAAAGAGTAGAAGATGTCAGGAAAATTTAAAGCCTAGACAATGAATTGTACTAGAGGGGAAAACAGTTTAGTTAAAAATAGTGACTTCTTTAAGTTAAAAGTGACAAGACTGATTAAAGGGCACTGGCTAAACTATGAAGAGTAATTACCATCATTAATAACTGAGACAAAAGAAACAGACCTTCTAATATGGCAAAAAAAAAAAAAAAAAAACTTAAATGCAGGACTTAAAAGAGTAGAGAAAGGCGCAGAATCCTGTGACTTAAATTCTGGGCCTTGGGTGACTTCACCCAGGGGTGGAGGCGGTTCTCCCGAGGGGGCGCCCATAGTGGGAAGCAGTCCTCCTCTCCATCTCCTCTGTGCCCCCGGGAGGGAATAGGGGCTCAGACCTGCTGGCCTGTCCACTGACCCCCATGAGCAGAAAGATGGGCCTGCCTGGGCCGTGCAGGGAGAGGAGCAGGCTGGCGGCAGGTGGGGGGCTGGGCCAGGATTCCAGAGAATCAGACAGGGGCAGACAACAGTAGACTTGCCAAGGAGGTCAATGTGGTCCTTCCAGAACTTTCTGTGGTGTAGCCCACTGATGGCTTTGAGGTTTGGGGGATGAGAAGGGAAGGCTCCCCGTGCTTGAGAGAGCCCCGAGGCAAGTGCTAGGACTTGTGAGCATGGGGGCAGCCTGGCCGCGGAGGGGCGCGGAGGGGGCTGAGAAGTGACTGGCTTCACCGCACGGTGAGGCTTCATTCTTGAACGGTGCCCAGTTCGGAGCCCTCAGAAAAGGCCCAGTGTGGCCTGCCTGCTCAGCACCGTGGTTTTTACCCAGGCCTTTCCGTCTGTCAGTCATGTTCAAAGAGCTCTGGGGACCTAAGCCGTCCATCCAGAGGTTGAGGAGGTGGTCCTCGCACCAGGCACGGAGTGACGCCTGAACCCCAGAACGAGGCCGTTTCCACAGGCTCCCAAGCCGGGCTGAGCGCCCTGTGTGCTGTCCGGAGCCCACAGCGACCCAGAGAGACCTTCGACTCTGACGGCTCGTCTTAGGACGTGGCAGACGGGAGGAAAGGGCTGGGGGAGAGCCTGCACTTTGTT